>VXBR01010288.1:214677-225682 GCA_013400215.1 Cisticola juncidis | reverse complement strand
CCCACACAAACAAAAAAGCACACACACAAACAAACAATCAAAACAAAACAAACACTAAACTTGTGCATCTACTTATCAGCAAAGTAGCTAAACCCACAATAAAATAGAAAAAAAGTTGAAAATTGGTTGTCAGAGACATGTAGTGGAATGTTTCCACTCACCTTTGGGTAGAAAACTGGAGCCTGGCAATCTGTATTTCTCTTTACATCATCTGTACAGATTAGATTTCCAGTGAGGTTTAGATGCCCAAGCACATGTAAATATCTGTATATAAACCCACAAGTGTAGTAATTCTGTTCTCAAAAGTGATCCCATCCTTTATACTTGTTTCTTTTACTTGGATAAAGCCAACTAGTACCATTTGAAATGTCCTTGCCTCATATTAGGTATTTGCATTGAAATGAGATGAACAAGAGATATTTTCAGTCTTCAGCAGCAAGTGAAGACCAGAGAGAATACTCCAGCACCTAAAATAAATTAATTCTTATATTTAGGAAACTGACTCAGGCCCATTATGTTTACTTAATATAAAACTTTTATTTTGTCTCATAAAATGAAAATTCAAATGTAAAAGAATCCTGGTGTAGTTGATGCTTAACTCAATGAGCTCTTTGTTCAATTTATCTCAATCATTGCTGCTTAGAATACTCTTCAGGATAGACATGTCCTTGCATTATGGTTCAAGCACTGCTAACCTATGGAATGGTTAAACAGTAGAGAAAAACATAAGGAATATTGTATAGTTGTGACATTTGGGTGAAACTAAGGCAGGAAGCTACTAATTTCTCTTGATGTGAAATACTGTGAGAGATTATTATAATATAGATTAAATTAATTTTTTACCTTTGGTCATTCTGTGGAATGGTGGGGAAAATAAGTGGGGAAAAGCTCTGTCTATCTCCTGAGAGAGTAATACCCTTTAAACACAAACACTCATGGGCCCAGAAAGTGAAATTTGCAATGTGCTCTCTGAAAAGTTTACATACTATTATGCAAAAGGTACAACAGTTATTCCCGATTATGTACATTAGGAAATAATCACATCTGTTTGTCAGTCTTGATTTACATTCAGAGATATAATACAAAAGAAGAATATTCTTCCAGGAAATTCTAAACTTCTGTGACGTGGGATCACATTATCCTTGGCATTATAAGAAAAATCCTCACAGTTCTAATTTTCCAAGAACCGAGGGGGTTTTTTTCCCTGCTTCCTCACCTCCTTTGTTCTTTGCTTTTGCTTTATTTGTTAGTCGATGGTTCTTAACCTTGATCAGTTTGAAAAAGAACTTAATCGTTTGGTATATTTATTCAGTGGATTCTTTTATAGATCCTTTTAGAGATCTTTTATAGTCAGCAATTCTGTAAGACCTTACCAAGAAGAAAAGAGCAAAGGAATATAAGGTCTTATAATTAGCAACATATAAAAGAAATTATAATGAGTGTACATAAGGTGAGAATGCAAATCTTCCCTATGTCTTTGTAGATGAAGGTGTTGGGAATCAGTAGTAAATCCATGGAGATTTTACTAATGAGCCAACAAGACTATAACAATTCAGCAGATATTTAATAAATACTTAAAATATGTTTATACATCTGTTGCTTTCTCTTTTGTGAGTTGTAATTAAAACAGAAAATGTATCTCTCTTGGGTAGAATTGTTTTGAAGGCAACACATGCACTGAGAAAGAGAGAAGAGAATGAATTGCTGGGTTTAGAAGATTTGCTCTCTAGGTAGATCACACACTGACTTTGCTGTAGTTTGGAGAGTTTTATTCTTTTTTGCTTCAGTTACTTTTGCACAATTATCTTAAACAACCTGCTGTCACCAATTTGTAATCCATTAGTCACGGATTTGTTTTTTTAGCCATTTCATTTTTACTATTTTTTTAAAGTAAATAAAACAATCCAGAAACAGCCAAACATAATATTTCACTGAGAGTTAAATAGCTAGAGAAAAGCAAAATATATCAGTGCCACATAATGAAGAACAGGTACACCTTTAATACCTACCTAAAGAATGGAAAACTGGAAAGTTTAATCATTAACTTTCTTCAAGACTTTTAATGTAGTGCTTGTATTTGTAGTTCTCCTAGCACTTTCAAAAGAAGGACTTTGGCAAAAGAATGTTTTACGAAAGGATCTTTTCATAAATGGTTATTTCTTACCACATTGTAGTTCCTTAAAGAGCTTCTATATTCCATGTATCAAGAATTGTCAATATAGAAATTGCTATTTGGAACTGCATGAAGATGATCTCATTAGCTACTGTCTCTGCAAATTTGACCTCAGTTTGATTCAGAACTCACAATTTGAAATTATCATCCAAAAAAAAGTGTCTCAAATATAACACCAGACGACAATTTATATTTAAACCGGGAAATGCATTAGACCAGAAACCTCTTTTTTAGCATTTGCCAAGATAATAGTCATAGAAGGGCTTCCTTCTGAATATCTCTATCAAGAATTTTGTGGGTACTGACAATGGCCTGCATTGGAGGCTTCAGGCACTGCTTGGTCTGTGTGAAAGACAAGTGAGCAGTTCGCTCATCTTGGCCTGGGAAAATCAAAGAACAATAACAATCCTTGGGAAGTGAAAACCATCAGCAGGTGGTGTTTTCCCAACATGTTTGCTGGCAAAAGATGTTTACAAAAAGGGTGTAGGCTCTAAAGACCAATAATATGAATTGTACTGAAGTACTGTATAAAAGAGACTTTGAAAGAATAAAGATTGCTCTCATTTCTGCATCACACTGAGAAGTCAGTGTCTTTATTTCATGACGTCCAAAAACCATAACTTCGCATGTTATTTCTTTCAAGAATACTCCAATTTAAAGTTAGCAACATTAGTGATACTAAATTTTACCAATAATTTTTGTTTTGGTTTTGTTTTTGGTTTGTTTAATATCTAGCCTGTCACTGTGCATGTCTATCATTCTTTCATGTAGATTTGAATTTGCATTGACACTGAGGAACAGAAACTTTTTCAGTAGCGTTACTGTCACAAAATCATCTGCAGTCATTGCAACTTCTATTTTAATCCTTTTCCTTAAAAAGGTATCTGACCATCATACTTTTTGCCTCAAGGTGTGAGCTGAAGGAAGAAATAATTTAGAATATATTTCCTGTGGAAAGATCCCTTCTTTACCTTTTTCACATATTTGTGGGGCCTTCAGATTATTTTATTTTCACCCTTGGAATATTTACATATCCTAACTGGAAGCTAAAATTTTGGTTTTCAATGATCTACTCCACCAAGAAATTGGTATTCAGAATTTAGCATTTATATGGGAATAGATATTTCATAATATTACAATTACGAAATAGCTGAAGGGATTTTCTTCAAAGGGATTTTCTTCTAAGGTTCCAGAAACATTTGCTTTAGGAAGGAAGCCAAGCATGAACAGAAATAAGCTTTAAGAAGTTTGTTTTATTAAGTTCAAAAAAAGTTTAATGAGGAAGGAAGTCTATTATGTAGCAATTTGAATTTAGATTTTATTGCTATTGAAAGCTGTCACTTTAAAAAAGAAATGTAAATTTCATTCCTAGGAAAGAACTAACTTCTTTGTTTAACCTTTATTTTTAATGAGAACCCATTTCCCATAAATAGCAACAATTATCCCTCAGTAACTGTCTTGCACCTTGATTCTGAGAGCAATAGCAGATTTTATGTGTATACCTATATATATACTATTAAGGTATAATTCATGCTGAAATGTTTCAGTTCCAATAAATCTGAAATGTATATTAAAATATAGCTTTAATCTGATAAATGACTGCACAGACTGATGGTTAAATTGACTAATAGTAGAACAAAATGACAGAGGATTTATCATAATAAATGCCCATAAAGGACCCAAAATAAAGATAATGCAGCATAATGAGACAGAGAAAAAAGGATTATGAAGGAGAAGAAAATAATAGGCAATATATTTAGTCTCAATTTCTCTGTTTCCTCAGCCTCTCATGCAAGGAAAACTGAATTTATGCTGTAAGCCATCCAACTTACAACTTTTTTGTTTCTTGTTTAAGAATCTGAAACATTGTCTGCATACAGATGCAACAAATCTGCATAAACTCAGCCATCAACACATATGCTTTAATGTAATGAGGACTTTCCTTCACGTGTTTTCAACACTTTTCCGTTTACCAGGACAGTGAAATTGGTCATACATGCCTGTCTGTTTGCTGTTCATGCAATGAGGTAATGGTTTTTGCTCTGCAATGAAGTGTTCATTACTTCAGAAAGAAGCATCGAGAGGTTTCATGAGATCCCTACTGGAACCACTTGTTCCCTCTCCACATGTTATGAACAGCTGTCTAATTTGGAGTCTGGCTTTCAAAAAGTTCATATCATGTGCAGTAATGAGGAAAAAAAAATTAATTTTTGCTGTGCTGTGTGATGTTTGTAATGAATAATTTATTATTATTTTTCACAGTTCTTGATTTTTGGTGTACTGTTGTTCACTGCTTGTTGTGCACTTTGTCAAACTTGTGCTATATTTTGATCTTACGGTATTTTCACATGGATCCAGACTCCTTATTTACAATTGTAAACAAGTCCCACTTCAGCTTTCTTGAGGTCTTCCTTTAGATACTGGAAGTCTGCATGTTGATCACCTCAAAGACTTCTTGTACATCATTTTTCATTACTCTTATGATCATTACTTTTGCCAATTTTTCTGCTGCATTCAGGAAAACGCTGTTTTGCTTTTCTGTGCATGATTTACACACCAAAAATTTATTTAAGTTTTCTGTATTTTTTCTTTTGTCACGTTTTTATTTTGTTTTATTGCTTAATCAGAATTATCTTCATTCTTTCCTATCTGATTTTAACACTCATATTTACTTAAGGAATAAACTCATTTCATAAATTATTAAGTTAGTTTTCTAATGCAAAAGTTTTTTGATCATTCTGTCCTCTGATAGCTTTAAATATATCTGTTTCTTTCATTACTTCTTAATCTGATTTTTTGTTTTGTTTTGTTTTGTTTTGTTGTGGACTTGTTTTTGGGTTTTGTTTTGGTTTTTTTTCAGCCATATTCATCAGAAGATCTAAAATATAAACTGGGATCCTGGGTTATGTCAACCGAGGAAAAAAAAAGAGTGGAACTTCATATCTTGCCTGACATGAGTTTGAAATTAGAATGTCTATATGTAGATCTTTACATACAGAAATCTTTCTATATTCTAAATATAATGTCATAGCCCAAGAAAACAAACTTCATACATTAAATAATACATCAAAAACAATACATTTATTCCCAAGTTAGATACCTAAAGTACAGGCAACAAGCTCAGTTGCTGTCCTTACCTTGAACTGAATCCCATCTCTGAGAATCCAGTTATAAGTGTTGAAGCAAAATGAAATTTCATTGCTGCTCAAAATCGACTACAAGACAAAATCCATTCAGAAAGAAGATTGAATTAATTTTATGCTCCAGGAGTGCTGCTGATAACTTCCTGACATGGGTGACCAAGGAGCAAAAAGTACAAAATGCTCTGCTGGACCTGATACTTACAAACAAGGAAGAACTGGCCTTAGATGTGAAATCTGGGAGCAGTCTTGGCTGTACTGATTGTGATGTGGATTTTAGGGATTAAACCAGCAAATTGAAGGATCACAGCCTTGAAATTAAGGGGAGAATAATTTACCCCATTCAGGACTCTACTTCCAATAATCCCATGGGAGATGACCCTGGAAAGCTGTCTGGCTTTCAAGTATCACTTACTCCAAATTGTAGCATCCAGCTCTGCCTCCTAACCCAGAGGCACAAAGAGACAGGGAATGGGGGTTCATCAGTGGGGGTCAGTTCATTGCCTGTGGTTTCTCCATGGCTCAGGGAGAGCAATCATTCCTCTGCTGCACTGTGGGGTCCCTCCCACAGGAGAGAGCTCTCTGTGAACTTCTCCAACATGAGAACAGCAGTTTCCTGCCAGCTGCTGCAATGGGAGTCCACCCTATGGCTACAGCACCCCTCAAACTGCTCTTCCATGGGGTGCAGCCTGCTCCAGAGTGGGCTCAACTCTCCATGGGGCTTCCATAGGGTCAGAGCCTCCTCTCAGACATCTGTCTGCTCCAGCATGGTGCTCTCCATGGGCTGAGGGTGGATCTCTGCATCCCCATGGATGCCGTGGGCTGCAGGGGCACAGCTGCTTCACCATGCTCTGCACCAAGGGCTGCAGGGGAATCTCAGCTCCAGTGCCTGGAGCACCTCTCCTTCTGCACTGACCTTGGTGTCTGCAGAGTTGTTCCTCTCACAGGTTCTCATTCCACTCTTCTCTGGCCACAATTACAACTGCAAAAGAACCTTTTAATTTCTTCTTAAATTTGTTCTCACAGAGGCATTACCATTATCTCTAATTTGTGCAGCCTTGACCAGTGGCATGTCTATCCTTGGACTCACCAGCGATTGTCTCTGCCAGACATGGAGGAAGCTTCCAGAAGCTTTTCACAGAAGCCACCCCTCTAGACCCTCCTTACTACCAAAAACCAGGCCATGCAGACCCAATCCTGATTCTATGAAGTAGCTAGCTCATGAGAGGAAGGTGCAGTGTTGTTGACCTTGACTTTAGCAAGGCTTTCTGCAATGTCTCTCATATCTTTCTCATAGATTAATAGGTGGAATATGGGTTAAATAAGCAATTGTTTTGGATGTACATTTCCTTTGGTACATTGTAAAATATTTGGGGAGAAAAAACTTTTTACTGTTTATCTTCATAAAGTACCAGTTTCTTCTCAGGGGGTCCCTAAATACCTCAGTTACAACAAAATTGTGTATGAAATTTGTCATATCTGAAAAATATTTGAAATGATGGTTAACCCATAAATATTTTCTGTCATCCAGACTCACTAATCTGATGTAGTACCCTCAACAGAAATTGGGGGAAAAAAAATGAAATTATGCTCAAACTTAATGTTGTTGCCTTTCTTCTTCCATTCTCATATATCCATGTCTCAATTTTTCTCTACCTGCATGATGATTTTCCATCAGTTTTATTAGTTTTAATATTAGTTTAATTGTGAACATTGTCATGTTGCCTCCCACAGGCCTTTTAATAGTTTCTGTTACATGAAGGGAATGGTTTTTATTGCATTTAAGGATTCTAAGTTCTAGACCTATTAAGCAAACTAATCCCATGCAAGGAGATGAGCCTATTTTGTTTTGGGCAAATGCCAAACCCTTTCAGTGAGAGACTCTGTTATATCAGACTTCTCAGCAAGAAAGAAGCAAAGAAATTACTGCATGTCTGAATCTGAGATGAAAATTAGCTATTTTGAAAAACAAATCTCTGATAAATACAACAAGGATTTATGACTAAAATTACAGAAATTGCAGCCAGCACAGATGGTATTTGATGATGTTATCTCAAGGGGAAAAGTAATATTTTTTATGTTATAAAAATCAACTGTATAGGTTTGGGATTATTTGGCAGAATGTAAGACTCCACTGTGTATGCAATCAGTGCATCTGAAAACTGACAGATCCTGTTGTCAGTCTGCATGATATTTCAAGCACGTACTGTCTTTTCAGAACAATTGAAGTCACTTTTCTTAAAGAAGAAAGTTAAAGGCATCAGTTTCTGATCTCAGCCAAGTTATTTAAGTCCTGGGTCTGAAAGCTTCTGTGTCAATTTTCATGCATAAATGATTATAAGGGGAGCGACGACAGGAAAAACCCAACAACCTTGATTTTACAAATGCTGGTTACAGCAATATGATCTGCTTCATTCACTCTCTTTCCTCCTCCCTCTTTGCTGTCTTTCCTTGCAGCAAGAGTTTTTGTTGAGCCTTCTTTCATTGTGCAATTTTAAAATATCCTGGTTGCTCCAGATATTAAATCTCTGGTCAGGGAAATTGATTTTCTTATTTAAAGAACAATCTAAACAATAAAAAAAAATCTTATATGGAGAGTGCAGAAATTGAGATGGTTACTTCATGAAGATTCCTTGTTTTTCTAATTCAGAGTGTAGTTTCAAATATGAAACCAAAGGAACATCTTAGGTTCACATCTCTGTATGTAAATTAGAGCTGGAGTGTAGGTGGTGTTCTAGATGTTTCCCACATCTCAGATAGGTACTAAAGAGCAAATGTTACATACAACTTCTTTCCTTGCATAAGCCTTCCCATGTTGGCGCATAGAACTGACATAAACTTAATTAATGTCCATGTTATCCATATCATCATGCTTCAGTGAAAAAAAATGGATTCCATTTTTTCCATTTAGTCATAACTTACAGTTATGACTAAAATTAAGAGGGGATTTTCTTTCTCACAGTTAAGTGTCTTCATTACAGTCCTTGACTCATAACTGTTTTTGCTTGTATCACCTTATCTAGAACTAACAAAAGACAATGAAACATGGACATAATTCAATTTTTTTTTAATATCAGTAGTGTCCTCTTTTATATTGTCATTTTAGCTTCCAATTGTGTTTTAATGTGAGAAATTACATTTAGGGATCTTGTGTTCAGATCAGATTCATCTTCAATTTTATGTTCTATATTTTCTACTTTTTGAATGAAATGGAAATCTTCAGGAAACTGATAGCAAAATGAAAAACATCACTATGACAGTGCATAAATCCACCAGGCACCTTTATTTTAAATTTTTTAGGTCTTGTCCTCAAAAAGGTATGGAAGTATGGAAAGGTGTGGTATCAGAAGTAGGGAAAGGTGTCTAGATCAGAAGAAAATTAAATTAGCACGAAATCTGAAACCTAGAAAACAGAAGGCATTCTACTTAGCATCCAAAACAAAGTTTGCTGTATAGGTTGGAAGAGGATGCCTCTGTCTTGAAACAGGTCAAATTAAATTGCATCAAATTGAACTTGTTGAGTAATGGTATTAGCCTTTAGAGTTTTACCTATATCAAGTAGTAATTAAATTCTTGATTTGTAATGATTTTCATGAGAGTTCATGTATTTCATACATTCAGCTCCACTTTAATGCAATAAGACTCTGGTAAAGACACTTTAATATAAATGGTATGTTTTTTTCACACTGGATGTTACTAACTCCTAGTAATTCCCTACTGAATAGGACTAATCATTTATGTGTCTATAAAGACAATCTCGAGTATTTTGCTACACCAAAATCCTCACTGACATGCTGAAATGAAGCTAAAGCACCTCTGTTAGGGAAAAAAATTGAAACAGAAGGCTACTAAAGTGATATATTACTTATATTGCATATTATATCCTGATAGTAGATTAAGGAAAACAAAAAAGGATGATTTTTTCTATAATGCAGGTTTTGGTCAATTCTGTTTAAATATAATAAGATTTCTCATAATGCATCAGTGAGGTTCGAGTTACAATCAGTGGGAAATCAGATTTATAGGGATATTCTATGGTTAAACTATTTTGTCTTTGTTTGAGAGTTTCAAATAAAACTGACAGGAATTTCCCACATTGTTACAAGTTAATGATCTAAATGTTTTAAGAGTCCCTACAGAATCAGAGTGATACCAATGATCATTGGAATGATCAAAATACTTCAGGTTTTTCTTTGTTTAAGAGGAGTTTTAAAACAACATATGTGTGTGGTTTTGTCTGTGAGAAAGAAACTGAAACCTCAATATTTTTCATGTTCAGTTAATTTCAATCCAATTTCAGATAGAAATGGGGAAAATATAATCCAATATTTGAAAACTCTTCTGATTCTGACCTGAATATCTTTATCTCTGAGCAATTTATGAATTTTGGGTAATTTTCACACAGTCAGTATGACCAGATAATGAGTCTTAACCATAATAACCAGTCTGTGAACAATATGTATAGAGGACAAAAAATAAAGTTATTTTTCTGATGAAGCTGCTATCAAGGTGAGTTGACATATTATTTTCTGTGAAAGAGTTTAATAACTGCATGAAAACTATTCACAAGTTAATAGGAGAAACCCAAATTCTGGAAATCTAGTCCAGAATTAATGTGGTATCAAATCTTTTGTAAGAAGGACTTATACTGAGTTCTCAATTACAATTTTTTTTTACTTATAAATAAACAAACAAACAAACAAACAAAAAGAGGAAGGAGAGATAGCAAGAAGGAGTGAAATAATATTAGATAACTGATTGGATAACTGCTATTAAATGGTTTTGCTAATGAAGACAAACTAAGAAGTGCTAAAAATCAAACACAAGGGCTCATGGGATTTTCCACATCTGAACAGCAAAGATCTAGACTATTCATCTCCTGATTTCAATACCACAGACACCCTAAATTAGTCCATCAGTCTGACTACTAGCCATTTCATCACCTAGGTCTTCAGAATTGGTGTGGCTTTCTTTGTTTGTTTGTTTTATTTGGTTGGGTTTGGGTTCGCTTGTTTTGGGTTTTGGGGGTTTGGGTTTAGTTATTTTTTGTTTGAGGTTTTTTTGCTGGTTNATAAAGTTATTTTTCTGATGAAGCTGCTATCAAGGTGAGTTGACATATTATTTTCTGTGAAAGAGTTTAATAACTGCATGAAAACTATTCACAAGTTAATAGGAGAAACCCAAATTCTGGAAATCTAGTCCAGAATTAATGTGGTATCAAATCTTTTGTAAGAAGGACTTATACTGAGTTCTCAATTACAATTTTTTTTTACTTATAAATAAACAAACAAACAAACAAAAAGAGGAAGGAGAGATAGCAAGAAGGAGTGAAATAATATTAGATAACTGATTGGATAACTGCTATTAAATGGTTTTGCTAATGAAGACAAACTAAGAAGTGCTAAAAATCAAACACAAGGGCTCATGGGATTTTCCACATCTGAACAGCAAAGATCTAGACTATTCATCTCCTGATTTCAATACCACAGACACCCTAAATTAGTCCATCAGTCTGACTACTAGCCATTTCATCACCTAGGTCTTCAGAATTGGTGTGGCTTTCTTTGTTTGTTTGTTTTATTTGGTTGGGTTTGGGTTCGCTTGTTTTGGGTTTTGGGGGTTTGGGTTTAGTTATTTTTTGTTTGAGGTTTTTTTGCTGGTTTTTTTTTGGAGGGGGGGGGGGGTGGGTTGT
>VXBR01010288.1:200702-214655 GCA_013400215.1 Cisticola juncidis | reverse complement strand
GGGGGGGGGGGGTGTGGGTTGTTGGGCTTTTGTTCCGTTCGGTTTTGGGGGCTCTTTTTGGTTTCTTTGTTTTGTTTTGGGGTTTTTTTGGGGTTTGGGTTTTTTTTTGGGGGGGTTGTGTTCTTTGGTGAGGTTTTTTGCTTGTTTGTTTTGATTTTTTTTTTTTTGGTTAGTTTGAGTTTTTTTAATGAAACATACTCTTTTGACTTGTAAATAGAAAAAATCTTCCTGTATTCTAAGATTATACAGCACAGAGCAAGGCATCCTTAGTTATGAACCAGATGATATTTAGGGTTTCTTCCAACCCAAACAATTCTGTTTCTATGATTTTACAGTGTTGAAGTCTTCATGCTCTGCAACTTTTTTCTTACTCATATAATTTTTCAGCCTTTTGTCAAGCCTGAAACAAACTGTATTCCAAACAGTTTTGACAATGCTGGGTTTTATAGCAGCTTTGTTGCTGCAATCTTGGCTCTACGGATAGTTTTATTTGTATCCTTGTTCTTATGAGAGTAACACACCAAACATTGAGTATATGACTCTTGAAATTGATTGCTATCTGTCAATTATTACACTTCACTCCAGGCTCCAATGTAGTGATGCTTCAGAAACAGGAATAATAAATAATTAATTTGGAGATTGCATGCAGGCACATATACATTGCCTATAACTGACTTCAATTCAATTCTCCATTTTTCTGTTCGTATATGTCTGAGGTATGAAAAAAGTGAAGTATTACTAAGTGACTAGAAGTGAATTTGTATCAAAGCCTGCTATATTTTTTCACTGTTATGTACAATGCCAAAACACACACACAAAAACTTCATAGGAAAAAACCATTATTTTTTGCCTTCAAACTTCTCTATAATTTGCTTTTTTATGAGGTAGAGATCTACATTTATTTCACTAGATAGAATGAGCACTTTTTGAAGGAAAACTCAAAAGACTATTTTTTTATTTGCTTTGAAACATTTGAAATTACCAGCAGAGCATTAAAAATATAAGGAATTTTCTCATTTGTAGTATTTACAAGTGATTTAAAACTTGAAATGGAAAATCCAGAGCCTGAAGACTGAGGAAAGGAAGGGCTCAAGTGAATTTAGGAGGGGAAAAGTTCATTTTCAAAGGATATAATTAATTGGTTGCCTTGGGACTGAAACTAATTAGGAAAGGAATAAGAGCAGAAAGACTTTTATTTTTCAGTCTGCATGTAATATTTGGTCTGAAGCTCATGTAGTTTTTTATGTGTATTTCTAGGACCACAAGTTCAGAGAAATTGCAGAATATTTTGTGTGCTTTTGCTCTATTTTGACCAGAACACTGTTGTATACCATCAGGGGTTTTTTACCATATCTCTTGGGCAAAGCATCATAGCATAATAAAACTAGCCAAACTAAGGAAATGCACCTGGAGGTAGCATCTCTGGCCTCAATTCAAGGAACAGATAAAGCTAGATCAAGAAACCATGCTTTCACCCTGGATTTAAAAACTAAATCAAGGTGAAATAGCTTCATCACAAAGACATTTCAAAGATACTACATATAACCAATGTATTGTCTTCTACAGTTCAGAAAACATCATTGTGGAAAACAAAACAAAATAAAACAAAACACATTTCCCTGCAATGATCACAGGTTTAATATGAATGGTTAACACAAAATGAAAATGATAAATGTGTCACTCCTTAATGTACTTTGAGTCACATGTAATACGCGTGGCACATCTGAGAATTCTGTTTTAATTGTTCTAGGAAGTCATACAGAGAATAATGTCACCATTAAAGATGCAGTTAGAAAAAAAGCATCTCTAAGATACTGTAGGGAATTAGTTTCCTCTGACTTAATGTTTGTTACCATTTTGATGATGCACTGTGTACATTATTATTTTGTTTCAGCACAGTAAAAGAAATCAGCATAATCATTGATTGTGTTTTGAAATTAGCATTAGTTTTGCATTAACAGAAGTGAGTATATATAAACATATGTTTAGTAGGCAGTTTAAAAATGTTTTTATTTTCTTATTATTTTTTCAATGCAGTGTATTTCTAGTGCATCACCTGGGCTATTTTGGGACTGCTGACAATATAAACTTAAATATCAGCAAGTTAAAAGCAGTCAACATATATCTTTCAATTAGTGTTTTTGTTTTTTCCTAATTTCAGAATTTTCTCAATGAGGCTGGTTGGAACAAGTGTTGTTCAAACTGGTATGTAAAATTAGAGGTCTTTCTTACCACAACTGTTCTTTTTGTAAGTATCACTTTAAAAAGTTGGGTTACTCTTCCATTAATATGGATTGTGATGGAGAAAGGTAGGGAATTTGGAACATTTTGCTCATAACTGTTTTATGCCAGTTTCCCAGTTGCCACATTTATTGCACTGTAATTCGTATTTTTATGGTGAGAACATAATGATTCCATTGTGTTTGAAATACGAAGAAATTTATGTTGAATTTTCTCTAAGCTCTAGCCAAAAGCCTATTCTATTTCACATAAAACATCAAAAAGGTAACAATTTCAAGTAAAAAAAAAACGTATCTCACTATTTCAATAAAACAAAAAAGGGTCAGGAATATTTATATCATGAAAACTAGTTTAGGATCTTATTCCAATATTTAAACTGCTTGAGGGGGGCGAAATGAAGCTCCAAAACCCTGTCTTAACTTAGTATAAAAATTAGAGAGAAATTGCTTATTTTCTTTATCCATAACAGAAAAGTGAAGGCTAACAAAAAAGATTCAGTGATAAATGCATTTTTATTTAAAATTATTTAAAGAGGTGTCTAAAACCGTGACAACAACAGTTGGTTGGCTATATCTATTTTATTGTAGAAGGCAAAATATATTAAGGGGTCAAACTGAGCAAACTAGCCAACTAGCCAACGAAAAACTATGAATGATAGATCAGCCCAGTGATGGTTTTGGAAATATTTTGAGAATTAGTGGAACAGGTTTTCACAGCTGAAACTGTTAAACACCTTGTAAAGGAGGTCTTTGTATGGCTGTCTACAGGGAATTCAGAATAATTGTTACTCTAAAAAAGAGTAATAGGAAATTGATATAATTTGAAGATGATCCCTACTTTCTGTTTCCCTTACATTTTGAAAACCTTGAACATACTTTAGTCAAAAATATTTCAAAAAATAATTTGCCAACATCTAAGGGGCAGATCACGTATTTATTTGGACCTCTCCACAATATTTTTTTTTTTCCTTTGGGTGGGTCATTCTTTGTGCACATCTGATACGTCATTAACAGCACAGTGTGTACCAATGAGGTGCTGGTGACAAGGGCTGATTTTGATATATTTTGGTGGTAGATGCCTCTCACTTATCTCATATAATTTCCTCTGATTTTCTTAAGTTAACCGTTAAGTTATACTGATCTCAGCCATGCCTGAAAATCCAAACTGAAGTGAATACTGTTGAGACTTCACTCTTTCATGAGTTTTGGTTTGGTTGGGAAGAGGGTTATTACAATGAACCTCACCTTCCTATAAGTACAGTTTTAATCTTATAAAACTCAATCTTACCAAGTTCATTTTATTCTACGAGTATTTCCTTATTTGTAGAATTCTTCTCAATTTCTTATACAATCATAGAATGGACGGGACCTTAAAAATCCTCTAGTTCCAATTCTTCAGCATGAGCAGAAGCATCCTCCACTAGACTGGGTTACTGAAGGCTCAATCCTTCCTGGCCATGGATATATCATGCACAGCCTATCTGGACAACCTGTTGCAAGTCTCACTATCCTCACAATAAATAATTTATTCTGAATATCTAATCTAAGTTCAACTTTGTTCTGATTGAAACCATTATCTCTCTTCCTACCACTATATGCCCTAATGAAAAGTCCCTCTTTCCCTTTTCTTTAGCCCCCTTTAGGTATTGGAGGACTGCTAAAAGGTCTCCCCAGAGCCTTCTCTTCTCTACACTAAACATGCACAACCCCCTAAACCTCTTTATACAGAGGTGATCCTGGATATGGTGATACCGATTTGTCAAATTCAAAAAAGGAGTTTTCACCTTTTGTGACATAAAAGTTGAAGAGTCCTGAAGCAAAATTTTGAGCTGACAAAATTTCAATGATATAACAGCTAAGCTATCAATATGCATATAGCATGCACACATGAGGGGTTTGATGGGAAGGAGCACAGAGAATGAAAGATCCTGCAGTCAATTTGGTAAGTTAACACTAAGTTTTGGAGAATATCTGGGTTTTCGCAGAAACATCAGACACAGATTTTATTCTTATATGACAGAATTGCAGCATGACTGAGGTTGGCAAGGATCTCTGGAGGTCATCTGGTCCAGCCCCTCTTCTCAAGCAGGGCCACCTACAGCCTGTTACCCCTGCCCATGGCCAGAGAACTTCTGACTATCTCTGAGGAGGGAGATTCCACAACCTGGGGCAACCTGTGCTAGTTCAACAACAACAAAAAAGTGTTTCCTTATGCTCAGACTGTTCCTTCTGTGTTTCATTTTGTGACCATTGCCTCTGATTCTGTCACTAGGCGCTGATGAAAAAAACATCTCTCCATCTTCTGTGCATTCTCCCTTGAAATATTTGCATGCACTGATGTAAAACACCCTGAGCCTTCTCTTCTCCAGGCTAAAGAGTCCCAGCTTTCTCAAGCTTTTTTTCATATGAAAGTTGTTCCAACCATTTCATAATCTGAGTGGCCATTCTTCAGGTTCTCTCCAGTATCTCCGCCTGTCTCTCACAGTGTGAAGCCTAGAACGGCACACACTGTTCACCACATTTACCAGAACTGAGCAGAGCACAAGGATCACCTCTTTGACCTCTGGCAACATTCCTCCTCATGCAATCCAGTGTCTTGGATGCTAATTAAATTTGGAACAACCATTTCAGAAGAGCAAAGGATCAGATATTCCAAGTTATTTATATTTGATTATGAGACCACTTGAACTCTGGGCTTTAGTTTGGCACTCTTCAACCTAAAGAAAAAAAGCACAGACCCTGGGTTTGACTTCTAATTTCTTCCCATATGAATCAAATAAATAGTGTCATATTTCTCCATCAGTGTGTTCCAATGCAAAAGCAGGTTAGTTTAAATCACAGACAGTAGGTGTTTTACTCTGAGTGAGAACTTGCAACACAGTATCACATGTGAGATGGTCAATCTGTGGCTCTGATAGTAAAGTTGTCTCCTGTCCTTTGTACTCTACTGCACTCCTTTAGTGATACCTGAAGTTGACCTGAACCACTGGATCAGGAGAACAACTTTTTTTATTTTTAAGACAGGCACTGATAATGCCAAAATTGCCATTTAACAGATGTACTCTGAGGTCCACAGCTGGTACCTGGCTCAGGATCTGCACAGCAGTATCGTCTGCCTATGCCATATAAATTTTTAATTTCCACTGCCTTTTTCCAAGTTGTTCCTGTCCTAAACCAAAGAGTTGATAAACTGTGATGAGTCTCTCCTCAAACGTGTAGTTCCTAGTATGAAGAAACTACCTTATCTTCAGGGATTTCTTCCAGCCTACATTATTCTGTGATTCTGAGCAGTAAATTAGGTCAAAAAAAATGTATTTAAACATACATTTACAGTTAAAAGTAGCTATAAAGTTACCTTTACCTTTAAAGTAGGTAAACTGGAAGCCTAGATTACAGAACAGTCTCGATAATGACGAAGAATTATTGTACACAGGGAGCTGATATTCCTGTGGTATGAGTGACCTGCAGGCCTGTCACAGGCCATATGTTACAGGGGTTGGAACTGCAGGGAAATCAGAAGAAAGTGAGTTGGAGAAGGGGCAAATTGACCGATGTTCACTGTAAATATTTCACTTTCTGGAGAAGCAGTCATCATCAGTAAGATTTACTTGCTGGAGTAAAAAAAAAATCTTATATTTGGATTTTTGATCCGATGGAACAGTGAGTGAAAGTTGCAGGCTAATAACATGTGCTTTCACTTCTGGCTCTGTTTTTTTTAGAGGGACGTATTGTCAAAGGTGTTAAAATATTTTTATGGCCTGTGACCTTAATGCCTCAGGTGTAGAAATAGAAATGAGAATAATAAAATGTAAAGATTGTTGTAGTTGGTTAGTTTTCTGGTTTGTTATTTTGGGGTTTTTTTTGTTTGTCTTGGGGTTTGGGGTTGTTTTTTTTTTTTCCTTTAGACTTTCACTTTCAAAAACACTGTATTTAAATGCTTTGGACATTTACTTTGAGGAAGTACATCAATAATATAAATGATGAAAAAAGCAAGGACTGGCTACCCAATATCCATTTCCCAGTCCAGAGGTACCAACTGTGACAGTCTACAAAATCAAAGAAAAACACTTATGTAAGTGAAAGGATGTCTGATTGAACACTGAATTGTATTTATCGCTTCTGGGTGGAAAAGAGATACGAAATCCCTGTTTGGGAGAAAGCCTGACCTAATGCATGCCATGGCAATTCTCTACAGTCCTTCACTTTGTTTATTCTTAGTGAGTGCATTACAAAGGTGCTCCTTTATACATTTTTACATAAAGCACTTTCTAAATTCAAGCTGTGCTAATGCGATTACCGGGAGTATGAGCACACAAAGGCTGGTTTCTTATCCCCACATTTAAATTCTATATACTCTTTCTTCTGCTTCATTTATATTCTGGTAAGCATCTATGTAATTCTTCTTTTCTTTTATCAAATGTATGAGCAAACTATAGCAAAATCATATCCAACATACACAAATCTTCCTTAGCAAATCAAATCTGAAGTCAGAAATACAAATGATGAACTAGAAACAGAAAAACATATTATTTTTTTTTCTCAAATAGAAAGTACTCTACCAACAGCAACATAAAAGACATTTTTCACAGTTAAAGCGTGTAGCAGAACCTTTTTTCTTCACATTAACAAGCAAAGAGAAATTGGAAAGAATATGTTCCCAGTGACTTGAAAGAAAAATTGGTTGCCTATTGATTGCTTTCTGGAATCCATATATCTTCATGAAATTATGGAATGTTTGAAAGAGAATTTCTAAATTTTTTTCTTTCTCTTTCCCTGCCTTCTCTCTCTCATACTATATGATGGTTGTTTTGCTGTACTTACACAGACACATGTCTATGAACTAATTTTGTTCAGTTTTCACTTTTTGGTGTGTAGTCCAGATCTTTTTTTACTACTGCACTTTTATTTAATCAGTTTGATTAATCACAGTAAAATTATTTTTAAAATTTTGAATGTTGAGAACTTTTGAAGTATTACATACTGATAAAATGACAATTTGCAAGAGTTGCCATCTGCAAGCAATTTTTTCACAGTGTTACAAGCTGTTAGCCTTTTGGTCTTCACAACCTAAGCATAACCTCAAAAATAATAATGACCTGATCTCTCACTACTGAAAACTGTTCTCCTATGTGGCAGAGATGTTCTGTATCTAGGAAGAATTTGACAAACTGGGTCAAGCAAATTGTTCACTTGCAGACATGGCTTTGTTGGAGGTGGGGAAGGATAAAAAATATATCTCTAACCAACAAAGCAGATACTAACTTCTTTCTGCTGAATGTTTTGAAAATTAAACATTTGTTTTTGCAGTGTTTACTGAATAAATTGAACTACATGAAAAGCAACCTAACCACATCACAAACAGCAAGCATATGTGAACTTTGACACCTGTTTAACACTCTAGCTGAGTCATCCTGGATTTTGTTGTAATATCTGAATAGTCCTGCAGATATGACAGGTAAGTAGCTGCTATAATCTAAAATGTTTGTTTTCAGTGCTGTAACCCCTCAAGTCCATGAGCAGAAAAGTGCTGTCTTGCTCAGTGTAGGCTTCACTGTGGGAGAGGATGACAAGCACGGGGTGAGGAAAAGCTCACATGCTTTTCATCCAGCTGACAGCTCTGGAGTGCCCCTTCTTAGGGACTCTGATGCCACAGCAACAGTGTGCAGATCACTCTTCTGGAATGGAGTGGGGCTAGTGGAAGAAAGAAGCTGCAATAGGATAAAGAGATAACAATAATTCAAGTGAGATCAAAGTCAGCATTTGACCCTTAATAATGCATTGACATTGGATCCTGAATTTAAGTGGTTGATTTTTAAATACTTTCAGGTTATGCTTTGCTAGACAAATCAATGCAGCAATTGATTTACTGAAGAATGCATTGATCTACAACCACTGATCCATTGCAAAAGCCAGCTTTTAAATTTTGTTCTGAGAAGCTGAGTTTGAGACACCTAAATTTTAATATCCTAAAATACAGTCTACAGGCCACTGGTGACCCATTGATTATGACAATTAGGATTTTTTTTTTTTTTTTTGCCAATACTTTTGATCACTTATTAAAAAGTGATTGCTCTAAAAGTAAAACAAAACAAAACAAAACAAACAAACAAACAAACACAACATGTGTTATTATGAAAATCAATCACATATCATAACAAGTTAAAGACCTTAGATACTGGCATTTATCATCATAAACTCAGCCCCTTAGTATGAAGCAAATATCTTGTATAGAGAATACCTCAGCTAAATGTAAGCATTACTCAGAATGTATTCAGGTGTTCAAGATGCATTCATGTGTTCAAGGTCAGGTGGGAGAGGGCTCTGAACAACCTGGTATAATGGAAGGAGTTCCTACCCATGGCAGTGGGATTGAAACAAGATGATCTTAAAAGTCCCTTCCAACCCAAATGATTCTATGATTCGGTGATTCTGTGATGTATTCTATCTGATATGGATTTTATGCTTTATCTATTATTTGACAGAGTAATCTTACTTTGATTTTACATGAATATTTCAATAAACTGTCAAAAAATACATTTGTAAGCATTTTATACATTTTTGCTAAGACATCCTTAATCTTTGCTGTTATAAACCATTCAACCTAATCAGTCAAATAACATAGATTATATTTCTTAACATTACAACTTTAATATTATACTTGAGATCTTACAAGGTTGTTATCTTCATTCTTTTAATAAAAAAAAAACCCTAAATGATTTTACAATGCTTTATATATTTTTATGCATTGTTTCTAAAATCCTTTATATAAATGACAATAATACTAGAAAAGTGGATATTCTTTAAAGAAATGTTTCAATGTATGAAACTAAATAACCTGTGTCTCAATAAGATGTAACTTCATTAGCACTTTTGATGTTAAAAAAACCCAAAACATTAATATGTCAAAATTTTTAAATAATTTTTTTTTCTTAATACTTAAAATATTTGGATTCAAACCCCTTTAGAATCTGAACACCTACTTTACAGGTTTTTAGGTATATAATTGGCAAGTTGTTTGCTATGATTTCTAAAGAAATAAAGTACCTAATTCTCCATAACATCAGTAAGAATTCGGATGAGATGTTGAATTATTTGAAGCTGAAAAAGGGTTCCTTTTATTCTCATAGAGAAATATTTATTAAAAATATGTCTCAATATTTCTCCGAAAATGTTCTTATTACTTCAGAATTTATTTCCTAAAAAAAAGTAAATCAACCTGTTGGGAGCCCTAGAAGGTAGGTTTTTAAAGTTATTTTAAGCCTGTGGTTTCTAGACATCTGAATTTGTCAGGAAATCCTTGTGTAAGACTATATTAATTCATAAATCTGTATTTTGCTTAATAAATATATCAGTCTATGTAAACTCAAGGAAGTAACTTATAATTGCGCTTAATGGGGGCAAAATTAAGTCCCACATATTTATCAACAGTGAGGATTCTGTTTTTAATCTGGGAAGCAACGCCATTCAATATCTTTTGAATGGATAATCTCCAAGAATAAATTAATGCTGGATATACAGCAAACTGTTATGTAACCAATTACACAGAGTCATCTGGTAAGACACAACTTTAAGCAAGTTACATGGGGTTTCAATAGTGTAGATTACCTGGCAACAGATAACTCTGTCATGGCTTAAACCTGAGTGCAACAGTCTGGAAGATAGATATCTGTATAATGCTAAGCAGAAACCAGGAATACCAACAAAGGACTAGGCTGGAATATTTCCAGGCTGGCAAAGTAATAATTTGTGTTATAATTCTTATTTTTATAACAAATAATGGTAGGGAGAATGTCAATAATGAATAGGTACTACATATTTCCATAAGACAGTTGGTTTAGAGATCCTGTAAGTGATACCTGTAGCAGTTTAATTGTATAAAAATTGCAGACATTATTAAAAAAAACCCTGAATCACTATTAAGCAGTGTTGCAAGGACAAGGTTAACTACATGACAGTTCTAGAGGCTACTCCAAGTTTGACAATAAAATTGTTTGAGGAATTTGCCAAGGAGAAAGATTCTTCTGACAGAAAATAGTGTTTCACTCCCTGATATTTGGGTATAGCAATGGTCAAACCTAAGACAAACCTAAGTGAAACTGTTCTTCATTCCCATGCAATGGTATATCTGCTAAAGGTGAGAAATGCAGTGCTTTACTGGTTCTCTCAGACAAATGAAAAATTGACCTGTGCACAAGGAATAGCAGGGTTTCCAAACCCTGCTATGAATCTAAAATTTTACCTGTACTGCAACACACAGATACTTCTAAGGAATGGCAGCTTGAGAGAGAACAGTTTTAGCAGAATCATGATGATCTTCTCAACTCTCAAGCCAACAAGTCAGAACTAATAGTTTCATTTTTGTAGTTCTGATATTTTGTTCCTTGCAGAATTCCAGAAAGAACTGTCTTGGGTTACACTATGCAGACTCCTGAAGTTATCTTGAGATCCAGGAGATAACTTGAAGCAGAAAGTTCTATTTACTCTACCACAGAATGCTTAAGTGATACGTCAGGTCAGGGGAAACCCGAGTTGGAAGCATGAATATAAACTGCAAACCTGCTACCCGAAATTCCATTTTAGAATGGACCGTACAGCTGTTGATCAGTGAGAGCACAGCTGATATCAATCTTCTGACTTTTTGAACTCAGGAAGGGCAAATGTTCAGAGTATGCCCTGAGAGATTGCTCTGTGGTGAACACACAGTTCATTAGTAAGAGAAAATGGAGTACAGCCAAGAGCAGGAAACTCACTACAGGTGTAGGACATTGACTACCAAAAATCTCAGGAGCACTGTTAGAGAGACACAAAATGTTGCCTTTAGCCTGACCTACTGAAGAGTGGAAACCAAAGCAGAATTAAAGAAGAATACAAAAGAACAAGTCCTGTGTAAATAGAAGTTGTTTATTTTTACTTTTATTTGGACTTTGAGTTTAGTGAAGGATTCAGAGAAAAGGGAAAGGACAGTAAAATAACAAAATGCAGTATCGGTTGTTCACATAAGGAACATAAGGAAGGTTGTTCACATAAGGAAAGGAAATTCTGGTTATCTAAAAATTGTGGTGGGTTGTAAGCGTCAGTCTGAAAATCCCTCATCTGCCTCACGACTATCAGAAGTCGAGTCCCCCAAGGACCCTGGGCCACAGCGCAGGAGTTCTGGCCTGACTGAGGTGGGACCCAAGTTTCTCCCTGCATCTGCACCCGTTGGACCGAGACGCCCTCCTCAGATCCCCGTGCAGGAACAATGGACACTGTCACGGTTCCTGGTTGTGTTTGCTCTGACTGACTGTGCTGTACCTGCTGCAGAGCCCAGACCTGCTTGGCCCAAACCTGCCTGACCTGAATGGTTGCACCTGATTGCCAGAGCAAGGGATCTCCTCACAGTGACTCTTGGGTGCTCCCCCCTTGTTGGCCGGGTGCCCCCCTTCTGCCTGCATTGGCCGGGTGCCCCCTGCTTCTGAAGTGACTATAAAAGCTTCTCCCTGTGACTCACACCCCGAAGCCTCCCTGGTGGACGAGGGTCTATTGACAGCACCACGAGGACTGGAAGGTGGTCTATTTGCTCCAGCGCCACGAGGACTCTCGTCAGTTCAATCAGTAGCTACAACCCTATCTTGCCTCTTTTCTCTCTCTTTCTCCTTCTCTCCCTTCTCTACTGTCACATAATTGTGTGTGTCAATAAAGACACGTTGATTTTACTTGAATTAAGTTCTCATTGCCTCTTTTTGCACTCTGAAATCAAAACAAACCATCACGACCATCCTTTGGTTCGTGACATGGGTCCAAAGATCCTGGAATCCTTGGCAGATTTATTTCTAAAATTGAATTTAGTTAGCTGAATGAACTTCACTGCTCAAATGGTTAAACTGGGCATCACAAAATATTATGAAAGAAATGAAGAGTAAACCAGAAAATTCCATTATGCCATTATTCCATTATATGGAAACCCTTTATTCTTTCCCTGCCTCTAAGACTGCATGCAGGTCTTACCCTTCTATCTCAAAACTTCTTTGAAATAGAATCGAAATAGAAAGGAGAGCAAAAAAAGCGAGACAAAATATCTTAAAAGGTTGCTGTGTGAGGAGTGATTAAAAGACTGCAACTCTTCTTCCTGGCAAAGAGGAAACTGAAAAATAATAGGAGTTGGGTTTCTAAAGTCACATATGGTATTTAAAATAATAACTCCAAAGGTTTATTCCCTAGTTTTTCAAGAGAACTGAAGCAGATGAGTAAAAGATTAGGCAGGAGGCTTAGTTACTATATTTCCATACAAGATATAAAAATCTTTGGGATTAATTTAAAACATAAAAAAGCTCAAAAATCTTCAAGAAATAATGGCAGAAAAGGTTGTGGGGTTTTTTTATAGCTGAGGGGTTATACCTCTCTTTTAGCTGTCTTTTTTGCATAAGTACCTGTCAGAGTCTCAGATAGGTCTTTGACCATTTCATATAGTCTTGACATACTGTTCTTTATGCTTTACTCATCACATGTGAAAATAAAAAGGGATTTCAGGACTAATAACATAAAATTTAAGACAGTTTGAATTGTTTTTTTCGTTATTTGTATTAGCTATTATTTACAGACCTTGATGTCTTGGAAGTCACAATTATGACATGACTGGGTTAAATAAGACAACAATGTTATGTCCCGTGAAGTTGCTTGTAGAATAAAACCATGACACAGCCATAGTCTAAAAAAAAAAAAAGCTGGAATTGATGTAGCTATCTCAATTTACCTCTGGAGGAATTATAATTCAACCTTACCTTATCCAATCTTTCATACAGTTTTCATACATATGATCTTCCTTTGCCTTGCCTTATCTTGCTTTTCTCTGGTCATGGCTGTGCCAAATTCAGCCAAACCTTTGTGTAGCTCCACGTGTAATAATTTTTTTGCCATAGAGGTTCTATAGGATGTTCAGAGCCTAAAAAAGCTTCAATTCTTTCAACTGTCATGGCCCATGAAGTGATTGCTAAGAGAAAGACCAAAGGTGAGTCAAGAGTCATCGTGGGAGCAATCTGTCCTGGGCAGGTTACTCTGCTAAGTCCATTAGGGCTCTGCACAGTCATTTGACTCTGGATCTGAACACTTAAATGAAGAGACAGCTGGCAATAGCTCAAAGCAGCTGTTCTCTCCCCTCTCTCCCTGCTGCCAGGACAGGTGGTATCTCAAAAATATCTCATTTTTTGATAAACATACAGTAAAACTGAATCCATTTGGTTGCATTTGGAAAAAAAATTAATACTTCTGTCAATCTCCATCAAGCCCCAACCATTCATAATGTTGCAGTAACTGAAGACTAAATTGGCAGGTGCCTCATACAGTACTTCTGGAAAACAGATCAGGTATATTGGACCAAGTCCTGCCAGTGGTCAAGTCCAGCTGAGTTTCTGCACTCTCCAAGACACTGTAGAGAGTTTGGGTTAAGTTATCCTTTTTTGCTTACTCTTTGCAGTGTCACCCAGGTGTTAATTTTCAGGACACTTTGTCCAAGACAGCTTGGAATTAGAAAATACACCCATTACTAGACATTAAGCATTTCTTAGTCTACTAGATTTTGTCTCCTAAAAATAAAATAAGTAACCTCTGCTCAGTCTTAACAAGCATTTGGTCAAATTTTCTTTAGCAACAAAATTAGTCATAACATAGTTTTTGTTTGTTTGTTTGTTTGTTTTTGGTTTGTTTTGTTTTTGGTTTGGTTTTTTTTTTTTTTTTT
>VXBR01010288.1:178557-199481 GCA_013400215.1 Cisticola juncidis | reverse complement strand
AAAAAAAAACCAACAAAAAACAAAAACAAACAAACAAACAAAACTGCCAATTTGAATAGATTTGGCTGTTGAGAAACAAAAGACAAGCAATAAAACAGGAACTTTTCTCACCCCTCTCATGGTTTAGGACTATGCAGCAAGGAAATGAAACTAATTCAACATATCCAGTTAAATGCAAAAATAAGACAAAAAAAAAAAAAACCCAAAAAAACACGGCGGTCATGTACATAATTTTACATATTTTGTTTCTTCAGGTTGGGTTCTATTAATTGAATGGGTCATTCCAGGTGTTTCTGTTTAGCTCTCCATCTCACCCTTGTGACTATAATGTTGTCTAGAGTTAGTCATCACCTTTGGTGTAAAAATTCTATTCATTTTAACCTTATCAATCAGCTTTTTTAATGTCAACATTACAATAGCCACTTTAGATGAATTTATATCAGCATCTAAACTAGCTCAAAAGCAGAGCAAATAATATGAAAATTAAATCATAAAAATCAACTGCCAGTTGATCCTCCAAAAAAGGATAAGCCTAGAACAGATTTTTTTTTCCAAATCAATTTGTCTCCCATATTAAAAATATATCCCTTATGTTTATATCTGCAAGGTTTTTGAGATATTGCTTATACACCTCTTAGTTCTGATAATTTTACAATATTAAATTAAGAATAAATACAATACTAAACCTGTCATTTGACAGCAAACATCTTAAAAAGCTGGAAACAAAGGTGAGTTTTGAAGAAGGTTCGAACAGATTTAAATGTTTAGCTGTCATATGAAGAGAAATGCAAGAGATATTGTGTATGTCTACACAGGCATTGATAATTCTTGCAGCAAGTCAATACTTTTTTTGACCATCCTATATTTGCTAGATGGGCCTTTCTTTTACTATATACCCTGGGGTAATATTTATGTGGGAAGGAAGTGGTGTTGGCTAAGGTAGAATGAGCAGAAACAGGGTGAAACCTGGATCTTTGAATGACTAAACTCTTGTTCCATGAAACATTGTTTCTTTTTCTTTGCATTTTGTGTAGACCTGGCACAAGTGTTCCCGTGGTGTACCTTGCTATCCTGATTTAGACTCCCACAGCAGCTCATTAACAGTTTCAAGGCAGACCTTACCAGAAGAAGATTAAAAAAAAAACAAAAAAAACAAAAAAAAAAACAAACCACCAACATACACTTTTGAACTACTAAACCTATACATAGCTGCTGACATTATTCCACCTCTGTAAAGACAAAAGGATTCCAAGATAAGTCTTACCACAACACTAAAACAAATGAACAGTAGACTCTGAGCCTGAGGTCATCAGCACCATGGTTGGTCCAGACCAAAAAGGTGTGGAAGGAGCAGTGGTGATGCCATGCCGTGCTCCCTTTGGAGTGTTTGGCTCTCACCTCAGATTTGAGCATGCATTTGTTTCCAGGTCAGAGTTAGGGTTCAGACCACCACAAAGCTCTGGGGACACTGGGAGTGGATGGCATGCCAAGGTGACCACACCAATATTGCTCCTTCCACACTTTTTAAACCTAGGCTACTCCTCATCCTGGGGACCTGATCTTCAGTCCCAAGCCATTATCAGGGCTAGGGTTTGAAAAACCACAAAGCCTTCAGCTCCAGGCACAGTGGGGCTGCAAAGCTCCTGCCAGACATATTTAATCTGGACCACCTATTGTGGTGGGACCTCATGCCCAGCACCAAGACATTTTTAGGGTTGAGGACTCAGAGAACCTCAAAGCCTACAGCTCCAGGGGCATAGGGGCTGGAAAAGAAATTGCAATGTATGCAGTGACCCAGATCCATATTGCTCTTCCAGATGCTCAGCAGAACTTATTATATATGATATTTTTCTTTCAGAATTGCACAGATTTTTAGCCTAATCCATACTGTTTGTATTTTGATAGTTCTATAAAGTGATGGGCTCAAGTTATTCCTGATTTTTTTTGTGTGTGTGCTGTGGGTTTTTTGTTTGTTTGTTTGTTTTTTGGTTTTTGTTTGAGTCCTATTTTTAATCTCACAAGCATTCATCATATTAAACAATGGAATGGATAACCAAAGCACACAGCTTTCTATGCTGTCTCACCAAAAACTGCTTTGGAAACAGAATGAATCTTGTCACCTTCTAAATTTAATATTTCACACTCACACCCCAGCTGGAAGCAGACAAAGTGAACAGTGGCAAGCTCATATATGTGAATGGGAAACAGTTTTAGTCAAAAGAGACCAAACTCAGCCCTTACTTCTGTCTGTAAAGCCCTATTACAGCTAGGGTATTCCATCATTGAAATGGAGAGTAGATCTTGGCCTCCATTGGTAGGCAATTAATATTAATAGCAACATTTCAGATAAACTGTATCTTAGTTCTCAATAAAATTGTTAACTGTCTTAAAGTTCAAACCTACTTCCTGCAGCAGATAGATAGATCAGGAGCAACCAAGGAAAGCTGCTCAAATTGATTCAGTCATTGTGCCTGAGTACTGGTGTGGTGGGACTGCTTCTAAAGGAGGGGCTCTATTTCACTCAGTTGGGATTGGTTGAATTATTTATTGCAGTTACTGAATTATTTATTTCTGCTCACAAATAGGCTTTGATTTGTATAAATGTATTTGACAGGCATCACTGTCCAATCAGTGTAGCCAGAAAAAAATCCAGCTTTTAGGTGCCTCAGTAAAGACTCAGTCTTGCAAGGCACTGAGACTTGTCATGGCATTTTTTACGACAGGCATTTTTGCTCTTAGAAAAATTGACTGAAGGCTTCAGGACAGTGGTGAATGACAAATAGCAAACAAGACAGAGCAACTGGTTTGTTTTGTTAACAGATATTCACACTTCCACATGGATCATCCTTAAGGACTGTGCTCTCTGATATCTATGATCATGCAAATAACACCTTCATTATTTTTGTCAATATCAAATAAAAAGGGTAAATAAACACTGAACTACATGGCTTTTATAAATCTGAACTACCATTCATGCATACAGGACTTTGTAAATCCACATAAGTTTTACGTCAAAAAAAGAAGAGGAAGAAGAGGAAAAAAGAAAATATAAATTGCATTCAGTTTCTTCTACCTTGAAATTCAAAACCTAGGCAAAATGCTGCATAAGTGTGCAGTTTCACAGCAGGAAAGGATAAAAGAATTTCTATCTAATTTGCTTTCTCTTTCCCCTTACACATTCTTTTTCATCTGCTTTGGATTGTCTCTGGAACTCATAAAATCCTGTGCTGAGCTGCACACAAAGTTGGTAAAATATGTATTTGTATACAACTATATGTTGCTGGTTATTTTATGTTAAAACCACTTGGGGAAAGGCTTGATAAAGACTAGAAGTAGTATAAGGCAGAAGGCAAAGGTAAAGAGGGAGATATCATATTAGCTAGAGACTTCTGGTTGATACAAATGGATCTGAAGTCTAAGTTACATACTGTCATGTTATGATCATCATTCTGTTTTGCTAACAAAAGGGCAGCACAAATTTCTCCCAAAACAATGAAACAGCTACCATTCATGTGACTGCACAGGGGTTTAAACACTAACCCATGAAATAGATGACCTACTACGGTAATAGATTTGAATCTCTCATGTTTGTAAATTACTTACTTTTAATATAAATATTTCTATATTAAAACAAATGTTAATAATAAAAATATTATTATTTTCACCTTATAACTTCAAAGTTGAAGAAAATTAATACCTGCCTGACATTCAAGAGTGTAGAATGTAATCATAATGATGATGAAAGACTGTGGAAATGCTAATATATGCCTTCCATGTGAACAAAGAGCTTGCTGCAAGGACAACCAACATCCTCTTTACCACTATGCTATACTTTGTTCATATGGCAAATAATGTAAATCTCTGTTGAGGATTGCTTTTGACCTTCAGTGAACTAAAAGAAGAGACGTGTGTGCAAAATGTAGCATATCAAGTAATTTTTTTAACCTGAAACTTAGAGGCTAAATATATGCATCATGTTTTGTGATTGTAAAATGTTTCATGTTAAACAAAGACTGGGCTTGTTTCCAAGACAGCAGAACACTCCATTTGCTTATTACCCAAGAAAAGAACACAGCTACACCATGAAAAAGAGATGGCTACAAGTTTAGAACTGTACTATGTAGAAAGATTGGCTTGAAACATGTAAGTAATATAAAATGAAACAATTTGATCATAGTGCCACACACATACAAGGGAATAGTTTCTGTGTTTATATGACACAGTAAACATGAACTTTGACATTTCTAAATGTCAAAGCATCAAAACCACTTATTCATGACAGGTATGAAGAAGTCCCAAGAAGACCCAAGTTTTCACAAAGACCAACAAAACCATGCCTGTCCTTGGCTCTTAGTCAGAGTGTAGTGAGCCTATATAATACTCCCCTACTGGACTCATTTAGTCCAGTAAAAAGAGATTCCTGTATTCAAAAGACAAGTCTCTCTCATCTTTAGGAAAATATTTGTTTCAGTCTTTCAGAATTCTTGCACAATACCATTCTTTGCAATCCATTCTGTGGCAACATAAGGATCCAAAGTATAATTCACCACACTTAGAAAACCTGTTCCCTTCTTTAATAAGATGTATTGATGTTTCATTAAATGTTTTGAAAAACTTTGACTTTGTATTTTTGGGACTTCTCATTATTTGCAGTTGTATTTTGTTTCTAAAAACTTTTACAAGAATATAAGATCTTTCTTTATAAGTTTCTTTCCAGCTGATCCACTGTTTCTATTTTTCTCCCACTTGAAAATCATAATCCTGAATTTGTGACATCTCAGTTATCTATAGGGGGCATTATTATGATTCTTCAAATAGAGAATTCTATCATCAGATGGAGAATAAGGCATAAAGTCCTGAGGAAGAATAGAAAACTTGTTTTCTGTAAGTGATCTGACTGCAGGAGGGGAAAGCAAAGGTTTCATATATTTTTCTTATGAAAATAAAAATTATTTTAATTATGATGTGTTTCCTTGCCCAAGTTTTCTTTGAAAAACCATGAAGCTCCTCAAGTTTAAGAAACTGAATTTTGGCCAGCTGCTCCAATGCAGTTCCTTCATTTCAATGAGGCTATTAAACATATATGAATCCACTCATTACAAGAAAAAATATTAAAACTCACATTGGAAAAATCACACCATGTTTTACATATTTATACAAATATTTTGACTCATCTTAGTGATTAAAAGTCATTTTCTATTTTCAAATGTTGGAAAGAAGTGAACAGTTGAAAAATATTCACAAGGATACTCTTAGGCTCTAATTTTCGTAAAGACAATGTCCTGTAGTATGTAATCACTCTGCAGCCTGTTTCTACTCAGACAAACTCCTCTAGGAAGTGTTTCAGAGCTAAGTTGCCCTGAAACACAACCTTGAACTCTCTATACATGGAGATCAAGAGATTAAACTAAAGAGAGAAATTATGAAGAACTCTCTATAAACCAGGATTTAGACCTCTCCTTTAAGCACCAAACACTTGAATTCCTTTTTCCCAGTATTTTGTCTTGTATTGTTGTATGAGTAATAAGATTGAGTTACCAAAGAGTATTAAACAAGATCCTCAAAAATCTTGCTCCTATTTTTTGTAAAAATGACAGTACACTTGACTCAAAGATTTTTATATTATATCTATTTGATTCAAACCTAACTATATGTATTTCAAGCTCTGTGTCTGTCATTAATTGCCAATTGTAGGTACAGGTCAGAGTAAAAATTAAGCTGTTACTGAAAGGGTTATTGGAATGTCATGGTTTAACATCAACTGGCAACTAAGCACCACTCAGCCTCTTGCTCATTCCCTGCCTGTGGCATGGGAACAGAGAATTGAAAGAGGAAAAGCATAAAGAGTACAGGTCAGAGTGAAAAATAAGCTATCTTTGAAAATATTTTATGCTACTTACCAGGAAAAGAAAAAAGTGGATGATTTTACTCTGGATAATAATAATGGACCTTTTATTCTGGTTCTGACATGACTGATATGATACAGAGCCCCTTTGAAGCTGAGACCAGAGCTTCAGAATCTTTTAAAAAAGAAGCTCCTTTTAAATGTCGCTTGAAACAAAAGTCCTGAACCTATAGGTTGCCAGTAATAGTTACGCTACTGGTATTTTAATGTTCCTAAATCTGCAGCTACTGCTCTGAGCAATATGAAAAAACCCAGCAATGAAAATTTATGTGTTAACCTTATAGTTCATGCTTGTCCATGAAGCTATGAAGGTGCTGGAGGATCTCGGAACATCTGCACTTACTGACAACTCATTCTCATGCTTTCTGTAAAGCAGAGAATGGTACAAAACCTTCTGCCACTCTGCTGCTAGGGCATGTTCTATTTGATTTATTTATTCTATTCATATTCTATTCACTATTTATTCATAGTTCTATTTATTCTATATTCTGCTTTAAGTGTAACTTAGTAAATGTGTAGGCACAGCAAGATCTCAATGAAAGAAGGTTTGGAAGGTTTCATAATGTTTTCCTAATGTATGTACTGGTTATCTCAGTAAGGTTAAGCAAAAAGCAAGCACTTGAAATGTTAAGTTTCACAAATAAAAGAATCTCTCATGTTACATGCACAAGGCATTGCTAACAGGAGATTTACCATGAAGTTATAATGACTTTTCAATGTAAATAGAGCAAACATTTGTGACTACTGAATATCCATGTCAACATAACATGTATTTGATTAAATAAACTTAATAAAACATAAATGTTATACTATACTATATAACACAGTATATATAGATATAGGTATTTACTTAGCATACCAAAATAAATTTTCTATGTAAGTGTATGCACATACATGTAAAGAGACTTCAGGAAGACCCTTTAGATGTAGTGTAATTTATTTTTTATATTTTTCTTTTTAACAGGAGGAAAAGTCAGTTTTAAAATATTCCACCTATCAGTTTCTATTGCTTCTGACGAGTAGTCACATTTTAATTGTTATTATTGCTTATCTATGCAAACTTTCTTTGTGATAAAATATGTATGAAATTAGAAGAGTCACTACAATTCAGAAATATAGTTTTATGGTTTAGAAATAAATATTACTTAATAAACTATTAATCTCTCAGATTATTCAGACCTGAAGGCAATTTTGTTCATGTTGTGAACAGAGAAAGTTATTCTGTTCCATGTATTTGCAGAAGAATTTAATTTACTGTGCCCATTTAGTTACACATAAGTTCAAAGATAAACAGCAACTCCATAAAAAGTCACAAAACATAGAAAACTTTTATATAAAGGATTATACAAATCTCTCTTAGCACTTTGTATTCTCTTTGCATAGTTCTTTTCTTATGAGACATTTTGAAACAAGATACACTTTGGGATTGTTGCAGAAAGACAGTTATTTCTTCCAGAATGTTCACTTAAGATGTAGAGACAAACTATTCTTAATATTGATACTAACATACTATTTATAGTATTTTGAATGAATGCAAAAATATTTAGATTATTTATATGCCTTTTACCTTCTATTGATTAAGACATAGTCTAATGGAAGTGTAGCACAATGAAAGTAATATTTTTTTACCTTTTAAACTGAGAAGCTTTTTATATATATATTCAAGGTTTCCCTGTTGGATACTGCAGAGAGGAAATAAAGGTAAAGAATGAACTAAAGAAAAAGTTATGACTGTCCAAGTGTATGAACAGAAAGAGAAGGAAAGAGACTTGGAGTGCAACTGCTTTCAGAGTCCAGCCTCCTACATATATCTGAGATGAAATATATATATAGATGACTTATCTGATAAGCTGTGGGTAATTGTTTGGATGAATTATGTTCATTTACATCTGGATGTCTGCATCTTACTTTCTTGCCCTAGGGCCCCACCACAATCAGAAGATTCAGAGAATAAAGTTTCAAGAATGTCTCATTTTACCCTGAAGCAGATAGTAAAAACTGGTCAGATAATCAGAATTATGAATAATGTTAATTTTCTTCCCCCAGCAAGTGAAAGAACTAAAAAAAACTTACTTCATATGTAGACATCATAATTTTAGATATCTAAATCTAAATCTAATTGATTAAAACAAATAAACAAACAAACCAAAAAGGACAAGTAAGTACAAATTTTAATTTGAGGAAAAATAAGATCTCAGGATCTGAAATATTTTGGCCATTAAAATTTGTCGTGGTTTGTAAAAAATCCCAATCCACCTTTACTGCCTAAATGGTGTTAAAGGGTAATTATTTTTATAGTGTACCTAAATCAGGATAGATATATTTCTGAATTTTTCAAAGTTGACTTTTCAAAATAAAAATCATCATAGATTTTTTTTCCTCCAGTGAAAACTTGAACATTTTAACTGTTGTCTGTTTTAAAGTTACTTGAATTCTGTGGTGTATGCTTTCCTTGTTCAGTTTATAACAGTTTGCAAGAGTCTGGAATCTGGCTTCATGATTTGTGTTTGACTTGCATTTTAAATTAAGTTAAACTATTATTTTAAATTATGAAGAAGAAAAGATTTGCAGACCTAAGCAATTGTTATCAACCACAACATATTTTGAAAGACTGGCAATGCCATCAGCTGTCCTTTGTGCAAAGTATTTTATTAATTGTAATTATTATTATTCATCCAGGCACTTTCAGGTTCCTCTATCATGAGTATATTCTTTGACCTAGGACATGACTCTTAAATCTGCAAGTCAGTATGAGGGAAGATGTGCACTTCCAGCCTGGTTGAGATGTATGAGTGTAGCTGCCTGTGCGTGACTCTGAAAGTTTAATCAGTTTCAGTAAACCTCTTGCATTCAATTATGGGTCACTGTGCAGCACTGTGTGCTATTTCTGTTGTCCTCCTTAGTGAAGAAAGCTATTAAAGTAGGTAAGTTTGTGCACTTCATAGTACTGTACCATGGGGAGTTACAGTGGCATTTGGGGGAAACTATAACAGAAATGGGAAAATAACTTGAATAATTAAAGGCCTGAAAAATATGAATTTATAAAGTGACTGTAAATGTACTGTAATGAAAAAAAAATACTATATATGCTGGAATTGCTGAAATCAAATATATGCTGTACTTAACTTCCCTGACTTTGAGAAGCAGATCAGCTTCCTTTAAGTAATGGAAAATATTTGCTACAGTGAATTGAGGTTTTATTTCAGACAATCTTACTGGACCACCCACTGCTTCTGAAGATCAGCTGTCAACACAAAGGGTGGATTCATAAAAGATGCTCTCAACCTGGTAGAGTAGTAAATATAAGCACAGAGGGGTGCATGCTCTGTTTCCAAAGCTGTGTGGAGAGACACCACCACTGTATAAGCTGGTGGGGTGCTGCCAGATGCAAGTTTCCAGTCAATAATCTTAGCTAATGGAAACATCCACAAGAAGAAGCCAAGGGATTATCTGGCAGTACTGAAAAAATCTACATGGACCTGGGGCCAGGTGTTGCAAAATTAAAATGCTGTGTGGAAAGAGTAAATAACACATGACAAAATAGAAACAAATATGAATGTAGAGATGCAACTATTCCGCAGTGTAAAATAAATCTACTGTCTAGAATAAAATCTGCTTGTGACTGCATTTGACACATATGAAAAAGTGAGTTAAGAAAGGTAAACAGGAATGAAACTGAGCTCATGGACTAGGCCCGCTTACTAAGTTCTTTAAAGGGATTCAAAGAATAAAGTCACTGTGGAGGACCAATTGTAAGCACATTTTGTCTCAAACATTTTGACTATTATGAAAAGTATGATCAAAAGAGAAGGTCCCATGGAGGTGGGACATTGCTGTTCTGAGCCAGCTTCCTGCTCCATCTCGACACTCGGGCTCAGCACCCCCAGCTCATGCATGCATGTTCATGTGTGCATGCATGAACAGAACAGTGCAAGAAAATTTAATTTACATAGGAGCCATACACCACATTAACTACAAAAGGAAACAAATCAGGCTCCCTCACTGTCTTTTTTTCTTCTCTTTTACCCTCATTTTTACCCCAGCTCTGGACCATCCATGCAAGATGGGATATAAGGATGGAATGATATTCTTTGTTGTCTCTCTCCCTTTACTGTCTTTCTTTGTCTCCCTCCTTGCTTTGCCTGGGCAAAGCACAACTATCCTTTCTACCTTGTACTCCATGCTGAATTTGGTTGTGCAAGTGGGGAGCTTGTGGAAGTGTTTTGAATCTTGGTAGCCATCACCTTTGAGAAGTTTCTTTTCAGGAGCTGAGAGCTTATTGAAGCTTACTGTACAAAAATTAGGGCCTGTTAACTTCCACTTGTCAAATTGTACTGTATGAATTGAAGGGTCTGTTAGCCAACACCTTTTGAGTCTAAGCAGAAGGCTGGTTGCTAGAGTTATAGCAACTGTATAATAAAATCACAAGCTCCCTAGCACATGGACTGGTGTCTGTGTTGAGCTCAGAGACAAGAATTTATAACAAACATTGCTCTAGGGATGGATTGTGACAGTCACACAAAAGGAAGCACTGCTGAGAACAGTGGTCAAAAGGCAATGCAGCAGCTCTGAGCTCTGCAACAGTGAGCTGCACATGTTCAGTCGTGAGGAGCAATTGGATTCTTGCTTAGCACATGGTTTGCCAAGGATAACTTCCATTCTGGCTTCTTCAGACATACCATTACTTTCACTGTTATTATTAATAATTTATTTTAAACCTTTGTAAAGATGTCCTCAGGCAGTTTAAAACCACAGGTGTTGAAAGTCATGCTAGCCCTTTGAATAATAAATATTATATTTGCAAATACTAATACAAACAGAAAACTGAGCAACATCTGATTTCAATACAATTAATGCTGTTTCATAAAAATGATGAACTATGACTTCCTAATATGCCTTCAAAACCTTCAAAAATTTAGTCCACCAGTCTAGATTCATGGAAGTAGAGCATAATTTCTACAGTTCCAAAATGTTAATACTCATTGCACAAAACAGTGTTTTTATGGCATAGTCTATTTGTTTTCTTTTCCATATGATTTTATATTAATATTATAAGACTCTTTTCGAAACCACCCATCTTATGTTCCTGCTTTGAATGTGGTTCTGAATGTCATACAAATATTAGTGTATGAAGCCTACGAAATTGAACCAATTTTTCCTGATTGAGTATGAAGACCACAGCACATTAGTTTACTTTTTTCTAAACATCAAAAGTAGTGCAGGCAAAATATACCAGCTACATCATCCTGTTATTCAAATGGCTTGCAGCTCCAATTTTAACCATACACCTTACACATATACTACACAATGAGTAATGTAATTGATTGCTGTGGAAATTACCTCTGTGAGAAATCATTATTATTTCAAGACTGTGGTAGAAATAATTCTCTTGTTACATGCCGGAATTAGCATTTTACACCCATTATAGAATTGTATACCTAAGAAAGATATCCTTTTCTTTTTGTGTTTTCTTTTCCTGTTTGTCTTTCCCCCAGAGTTAATATATCTGCCTACAAATCAATTTGAATGTTCTAATAAATGATCCCATGATATTTCACTCACTAAAGCAGACTGGGCTGACAATATTGGTATGCTTCTAAAGAAGAGAGACTTCTGCATACACCAGAAGTATGGGGAAAAAAAGATTTTTAGGTGTATTACAAACAAAAGGATCCATTGAAATACAGCCATGACATCTTTTTACTTAACAGTTCTTTTGAACTACTATTAGTGTCAATTACAGTCAGGAAATTATATGTAAGGAAACAAGTCATGTTCATGTATAGCCCCTATCTAGGTATTTCTCATTCAAACTGTGAGTGCCATGTAGTGAAAACTTCATTTGCAGTAGTTGAATAAGAACCCTTACCTAAACAGGGGGACACTGGCTGCATGAACAGAGATTTCTCTGATTCGAAGGACATTCATCTCAAAGGTGGAAGGGTGATGTTTACATCCCATTCTCTGATGTTCTGGTGGACACTATTGCCTTTGATTAACAGATGTGAATCTCTTTTCAGAAAGTGAATGAAAACAGATTCCAGAAAAAGTTTGATTTGGTACTACCCTTTTTTTGGTTGAAATTGATATTTTTCTATTGTTTATAAACTAACAGATAAATCTACTGTATAAACCTGCTAAATTGGGACCTTAATTATGTGCAAACTCAAAATGTTTCTGTGAGGCTGGATTTGCGAGTACAGGAGCTATGGCATTCCTCCTGGGAAGAACAGGAGTTTCAAAGAATGATTGAGATGCTGCTAGCATGGTGTGTATGTACTCCGGACATCACCACACTTGGAGTTCTGATAAATATCCTGTTTTGAAAAGTAAGGACCTAGATCCCCCTTTCAATAACAGAATATCTGGTAAGTAGTCAGTGCTGTCAATTTTCTTTTGCCTCAGATTCTATGAGACTAAGGCTAAACTAGAAATTACTCAGAAATTTAGCTGTTGGTGATGTTTTAATTAAAGTAGCAGATTCTATACAATATTCGTTCCCAGAATAACAGATTAAAAAACTTTTATTTTTCTTTTATCTAGTAAATGTATTGATTTTTCTAAATCTGGAAATGAAAAGCCCTGATGGAAGGACTCTAAGAAAAAAAGAAAGCTCTCCAGGATAAAAAAAAGATAGAGATTTGGAGCTGATTTTGAAGCATGCATTTTTAAAAATTGCCTTCAGTGCAATATTGTCATCTTCAACATCCTTTCTCAGATGCAGTCTAACTTGGGAAGCTCTCAAATTTCCTGGAACTCTTCCGTTTCTCAGTCTTACAGTCAGGTTAAATATCTGAAGGTACTGAAGTTTAACAAACAAAAGCAGCATTATTCAAACTTTATGTCTACATATGGAAATATAAACCTCAAAATCACATGAAGAGACTCTTGGCTTGACAAAAGGGAAGTGCACAATCATTTCAGTTCAACTTCTGATGCAGACATGTCACTCAAAATTACTTCGCATTTCACTTCATCTGACAGTTTTTATTGGCAATTTGACACTTACCCTTAAAAGTGATCACTCCAGCTCATGGATCACGCTTATCAGAAGAGAAATCTCTTCATAGCTGTGACTGAGCCCTATCTGAGCTCTGACTGTTTCAGGGACATCAGAGGAATTACATTTCAAGGTTATAAGTACAGACACATATATTAAAAAATGCATACAGAGAATTAGAGTGCAATTCAAATGTCATTATATCAAATATTATAAACAGTGTACACCTTGAAATGATCTCAAGTTGTACTTTGCTGGTTAATAAAATTGTTCATGCATCATTGTTTTGATTTGCCTCTACTTTCTGATGTTAGATAAATTGACTTCTTTATTCAGGTGCACAGTACCATGACATACTAAACCTGCTTTTGACATTTCTAGAAAGAATAGTGAGAATTTGTGGATGGGAAATATGGTATCTTTCATGCTTATTTAGAGCAATGCAGCAATGTGCAAATTGTTGTTCTACTACATTCACCTTTCACTTCATGTGTTACAAATATTACAGGAGACAGATATTTTCACACATTAATTAGCAATTAAAAACCTTATAAATAAAATCAACTCATACAAAATTGTCTTATTAAGATGCAAACTATTATTCCAGATGACTTTTAAATAAGAAATGAACAGAAATGTTGAAGACTGACTACTAACCATGCAAGAACATCTTCAAAAACAATTTGTTGAATATTAATGAACTGAAAATGTCATTTCTGGTCCAATTACTACAAGTAATTAGGGGTTTTTTTTAATTATGGAGGAAGTGGAATTTTAATAAGGTCAATTTTACAATTACAGTTTTAAAAAAATCCTAATTGTATTGTCATCATCTTGTATATCATGTTATATAAAAAATAGAATCAACTCAATAACATCTGCTGATCTTAATGTAAAGAGAGAAAAATACTCTGCTAATTCAGTAGGAACTGATATTTTAGTGAAATATGGTTTATTATTAAAGGTGGGAAATAAAATAGTTTACCTATATATTAGTTATAGTAGAAAAATCCTGATGCCATTATGTTCAAAAATAGTTTATGCTAATGATTAAAAGTGTTAACATTTACTTTGTATTTGAAATATTTGTTATACAACTGATAAGTTTACTGAAATCAAAACATTTGTTTCTTCTCTTGGATAGACTACTTTCTACTTATATTTGTTCTAATTTCAGTTTTTATAGTAAAGTTCAGTTCTTTGCTACAAAAACACAATTCATCATGATTGTATAATCTCAGATGATCTGAAAGCTCAAGGGTAAATATATTGATGTGCCTTGTTTTTAGTGTTTATCTTAGAGAAATTATGTCATTATTGTGCTCTTTGATATAACTTTAAAAGTTGATTGCAATTCAAATAATTTTTGAATTTAACCCAGTATATGAATTTTATTAAAGATATTGAAATTTCAATCTTGCATTAAGCTAGCTCAGAAGCAGGTAGCATTGCCAGTACAAGGTAAATTTTTTTAACCATGTATTATGTCTGCTCTCACTAGCTATAGAATTCAGACCACTTATTACCCATACAAATAGAAATATAGGTCCACAATTGAACCATCTACACTGTATTATAGTTCTTTGCTTATGGAAATGTCTAATAAGAAAGTATCACAAATCTTATTTTTTTGCAAAATATATTATATCTTTCTCTTATCTTCTTCCAGAGAGAAAATGAGGGAATTTTTAAAAATTATTTTTTATTATTCCAGAGAAGGAAAAAATCTGTCAGAAATAAATTAATACTAGGTCACAAATTAATAGATCAATGTTTGTCTTTAATAAGTACAGGAAATGGATTAAGAAACAAATCTAAGGATCAGTAGCACATAATCCCAGGATTATGTACAGCATTTGACTTGCAAAGATAGCATTTTAATTAAAGATGTGTAAACAGTATATTAACCATAATAATTTTCTTGTCTGCGTGTCTGTTCATTCATCTGCCATCCACACTCTGTTTATCCAATCTGGTGTCTTCCTCATTAAAATCAGGATAAGGTGTTTTCTCAATTACACTTTGATGTCCTCTAACCACAAAAGTGAACTAAGTAGCAGGAGCAGCATGCTGCCACAGCTTGAAACTTGTTGTGCTTTAATAGTTCAGCTAGGTCAAAGTGACATTTCAGTAGCATAAGTTTCTAGCTTTGCAGCTGAATCCCATCTCTATTTATATGTTTTAAAACTTTTATCACATTTTTCATTTATCAGATATTATGGCATACCTGGCCAATAAATTGTCCAACAGACCTGATATTATTTGCCCTGTTAAGTTCAAATATTTAATCAGATGTCTTTATGCATTTATAGTGGGTGGTCTATTATATTTGAAAATAAGACAACCAAAAGCAGATTTTTGAAAGAAAAATGTAGATGACTTTTTCTGTTTAGAACAAAAGGAAATAAAAAACCCAAACAGAATTTTCCCTGGTGACTTCTCATGTGTGATGGACACAACAGTCTACCCTAGGTACTCCCTAAATGTCTGTGACTATGAATCTGAGGATTTTTCAATCAGGTTATTTGCTACCATACTAAACTCAGACAATAAGTAAGTGCATGCAAATTAAAGAAATAATAAGTAGGTGCACAGAAATTGAAAAAAAAAAATCTGAAAAGAGTAGAGATTTCAGGTAGGTTTTTGTGCTCTTGTACTCCCAGAAAATAAGGTGTTAGAATTGTTTTTATTAGATGATAGGACGCCAGGGTTATTCTGGATTTGTGCTGCTTGGAGAATTTTGTGGCTTCTAATAGTGATCATCAATAACCAACTGACTATTGTTTATTTTACTATAATTTATGCTTGGCCTGGTATAATTGATCCAGTATTGAAATATGCATATGTACATATGTGTATATGTGTGAGTTCCTAGAGGAGTTTTGTGATATGGGATTACTTTATCATTGGAGATTTGTTGGTTTTCCTTAAACTATGCAGTATAAACTAACTAATATTATTTAATAAATTTAATTCTGTTGATAACTCTCCATTATTTCTTAGGGTCAAGATATATAAAGCACAGATAAGTATTTGTGTTAATTACATGGTTTCTAGTTGCACTTGAAATTAAACTTAAAACAGTGTCTGAAAATGTTTAAAATTATTAAAATATTTTTTCCTAGAGTTTCTTCTATGAAGATTCGAAAGGAAGCCTTATTTTATTGAGATTTAATTATAGTGTCTATGAATATTCACACTATCTGTCCAAATATACTCATGCAAAAAAATACACTGAGATGTACAGTACTATCTTCTTTATTGGAACACTCTTTTACAACACAAGGAGGTGCTACCAGCACAAACACAAAATAGAAGAGACAACACACGATTATAAGTTTATCTCTCTCTTTTACATGTAAAAATAATAGATACAGTAACAGAAAACACCTCACTAGAATAAATTTTAATTTTTTACATTTGTATTTACATTTTTAATCATACTACTGGCAGAAAACAGGAAAGAAAGAGCTAATATATAAGTCTGAGAAAGACTGAACTAATATACTGTGTTTCTTGATAAAATTTTGACATGTCAAATTAATGGATATATTCTTAAGTCTTATATACCAAAGTGGATACATTTTCCTGGAACACAAGGTGTGTGGCTGGAATTGCATAAGTACCTAGGAAGGACAAAGTCTACATTGTGAACAGAGAAGAAAAACTTTTATTCATTTTCAAATAATTAAAATCATATTCCTTTCTGAATTTATTTATCTGAGGGAATGATATATGTTACAACCTTTGCAAATTCAGGATCTCTCATTCAGAACCCTCATCTAAGATTGAAATCTTCAACTCCTTGTTAGAAGAGGTGATCAGAGTTTACAGTCACTTTTTTCCTTTTTAAAAAATCCAGATAAAGACTGGCCACTCTTTTTATCTAAATTTCTTCCACCTCCCTATATCTGATTTTGAAAAAAAATCAGCTTATTCAAAGGCACTTCTTTCAGGAGAAGATGGTAGAGAGTCCACAGGAAATTTTCTTATGAAATTATCAAAATCCTCGAAAATGGAAGGAAAAGTGTAGATCAACTTAGGCACCTATCCCATTTCTGATTCCACCTTATCTGGCATTGTTTTTAATCTTCATGTAACAGTCAGGAATATTTTATGAATCTGGTACGCAAACTTTACAAATAAGAGGATGCAACAAAAAGAAAGAAATAAACAAAGGAGAGCATAATATCCTTTCCTCCCTTTTTTCCCTAGAAGAAAGTGATAGCAAAATTAAACAATTAGCAGTAGGAATTACAAATTATTTTCCCAGCTACAAGATAGATATTCTCTGTAAGAAGAATGGAAAGAAATGCCTAATCAGGCACAAAACCAGCCATTACTTTACTACAGTTAAGAATAACAGTAATGAATTTGGGTATTTTATGCTGTCTCGTTACTTCAAATCTATGCTTGTAAATAAACATATTTGTCTCTAAATAACACAAAAAGTAATTTATTCTTTCTCTTAAAAATCAAAAGAATATTAGAGCACCATTACTTTGGAAGGAGCCTAGTTTATGCGTTTCCTAATTCAGATCACAAAATTAAGCAAGATAAATCCTCCAAACTGCTATATACATAAACTTGCACAAAGTGTTGAATCTTTTCTTCTCTCTTAAGAGTTTTTATTTTTCTTTCTTCTTTGTCTATAAAAAGATAACTAAAAATCAAATATGTCACTTTAAATCACTTAATGGCTCTACTAATAAAGATACAAATCTAAACCAAATGAGAACAGAAAAAATAAAAGGCTGAGAGTTTCTCCACTGAAAAGCAAAGGAATACTGACTGTTGGGAAAAACAGAAAAATAAAGGAGAAGTTTTAAGCAGTGTCAATGTAAATTTAAAGCTGTTACAGTTTTATATTGCTTTTTCTATCCCTGTGGTTATAATCTCTTTTAATAAATAAAGTCTCATTTTGGATGCCAGAATATGGACCTTTAAATTTTTGTATTTCACTTTTTTTGTCCATTTTCTTTACATAAGAGATAGGCACATCCCAAATTTTCTGAAAGAGGTAGCTATTGAAGTAAATTTACAATGGCAATGCTAATAAATAATAAGTTTTCAGTACCAAATAAACCTTATAGACATGGTGTGTTTTTGTATGTACTGCACTCATACTGTGGTACATTAATAGCCTAACTTAGCATGGATAGTAATAATTAAGAGCATGAATAATATTTTCATTTGACATCTAAAAATCATGATGCTGAGTCATGTAAACTCAAGTCTATATTTCAAAGAAAGTTTAAAAACTTGGGCTTTTCTTTTGGTAAAGGATAGTCAACTATTATAAAATAATGGTGGAGAGGAGAGAGGGTGTTTGTTGAACAAATATAAAATGTCATATTCTTATAATCGTTACTCATCAGTGGTACTGATCTGAAACGTAAAAGCTTGCTTCATGGAGCTGGATCCTGTAACAACACAGAACCACAGGAAAAAAATGACTATGCCTGGTTCTGGCCTCTGTCCTAAATCCTAAATAACTCACTTTATACTTCTTCCTGAGGCTTCATTATCCCTAAAGCATAACTGATAAGGAATCCCAGGACGGAAATTTTACAAAGTGGACAATGTAATTATTTTTTGATTGTTCCACGTTATTCATTAAAGACAATACTGAAATTATGAGAATCAAATGAATAATTAATCACAACAGTCATTAAATTATTACTGATAAAATACCATTTTGCCTAACAATATTTGTTGATTGATTAATCTCATCAAGATAATCTGGTCAAAATATCAACCAATTGCACTTGTAAACTTATCTTCAGTACAGCACAGAAAGGTAATTCTTTTGAATGCTGACAGTTTCACAGGTACAGTTAGGCTAATGTAAAATCACAGACAGAATATTAATTTCATAATGAAGCATGCCATGAAAGATAAACCAATATATATATATATATATATATGTGTATATATATATATATATACACATATATATATATATAATGTAAAAATGGCAACATTAACCTACTGAAGGGACTCACAACATCCAAAGACTTGATGAGTACCTAGGAGTAGCATCTTAGTTGTTAACTGCCTCATTCAGTGCATGACCTTCTGTTACTCCAGTGATTAATTCTGAATAAACATAACCTGTAAGTAAGTGTCTGGTGAATTGGATATTATTCAGAATGATTTCTGATAGATGTTTAAGCTGCACTAACTTCATTTTAAGGTTTACCACAGTCAGAGATAAGCCAATTTAAAAAACATTTAATTTAAAACCAATTTAGTTATTTACTAAATTACTCACACATTTGAGGAACAGAAGGATTTTATTTGAACATCAGGTGCATGCAAAAAGATTGTCACAGATCTGACCATTTTTCTCCTGGTAAATTTTAATCTGTCAAAGCCTTCCCAACAGCAAATGCTGTAGTGACTCCAGTGATCTCAGTAAGAGTATTCTCAGCAGACTTGCTGGTGTCAGTTACCATGAGGGTTAGACAAACCCTTCTGAATAATCAGTTTCGTGGGAAAAAGGTTACCCATCTTCAGTTCACTCAGACTGGAGAGGGGACAGGAAATTCCATTTTTGATCAACAACTTGTAGTATCCAGATTTGGTTGGTTAGTTGGCTGGATTCTTGGCACTATGCTAAAACAGATTGAGGTATTATCTGGTAAGAGATTCTTTTAGTAATTCAAGTAATACAATCTAGCAAATATTTGTTGCAAAGATTCATTTAAAAAGTTTCTTACTTGAGAATTCTTTGCCGATATTTAGGTCAGGAGCAGTGCAAGCTTTGGAAGAGGAGAGAAAATTGGAATTTCTCCTTGGAATAAGTTTACTAATAGAGGTGAGATTTCTGGAAGTAAAAAGATTGTGTTTTTTATGAAGAGGTTCAACATCTTGAACATATTTTTCTGTTTTATGATTTTCTTTTTCTTTGTGTGATTGGTTGGTTGTTTTGGGGGGATGGTTTGTGGGTTTGGGTTTTTTTTGTTGTTGTTGTGTTTTCTTTCCTTTTTTTTTTCCTTGTTTGGTTGGTTGGTTGTTTTGGGGGGATGGTATGTTTTAGTTTTGGAGGGGTTTTTTGTTGTTTTAGGGTTTTGGTTGGTTGGTTGGTTTTAGTGTTTTTGTTTGGGGTTGTTTGTTGTTGTTGTTGTTTTTGTGGTTTGGTTTGGTATGGTAGAGCTTTTTTACATTTTTCAGAATGTGTGAACTTCATTTATATCTGTATATTTCACATGTGCTCGTGTGAATGTTCTGTCTGATGACATATCATCAAGACATCTGAATGTTAATGTAAGGGGAGGGAAGCCACACTGAGGAGTATTTTTTATAATATATGTATTGAAACAATAAGAATTACTCTGAAGATGTACTATATTCACAGAGGCTTCTATATGTTCTGAAAAATAATGGCTGTTCATTACTTCTCATTCAGCATTTAAGGCTCCACAATTGTTCTCAGACTTGTAGTTTGAGATAAAATGAATACATTTCAAAGGCAGTACATTTTGGATTTAAATTACACAAAATAATAGACTGAAGGAGGCTTATACATCAGGTCTGAAGTCATGTTCATCTTTTTTGTGATCATTTATTCTCATAACAATCTTTTTGGCAACAATGTCCAAAAGTCACTTTCTTTTCCTTATTCAACAGATGATTTACTTAATGAATCATAAGAGATTCACATGAAATTCATACTGTATATTTTCTATGACCAAATGTGATTTCTCTCAATTCTATTGTGCATGAACAATTGTAGAAAATTAAACTATCCAAAATCCTCTCAAAATGTTTTTTCTAAAAAAGAATTTTCATTGTGTAAATAAAGCAATGTACACTGCTACAGCACACTGCATATAACCAATAGCCATACTGTTCTTTCCACCTAAATAGAGAAGACAACTGAATTTCTTGAAGAATTGTGCCAGTAGATCAAAGAAAGTGAGATGTTGAAAGAACAGGGTTTTTTTTTAAATTCTCTTTGTGTTTAACTAAAAGAAATGTTTATAATTTACCTTTATTTACTTATGGCTATGTCAT
>VXBR01010288.1:167788-178129 GCA_013400215.1 Cisticola juncidis | reverse complement strand
TATATATATAAAATTTTATTTTTATTTTATTTTATTTTTTACATTTGTTACTGGTCAATCTGTAGCAGAAAATATCTGGATGTTGGGACTTCACCCACATGATTCTATACCTCCATGGTATATGAATTCTATGTAGCTAGTTTTGACTTGAGAATTTCACCCAGAGTAAGGAAAATCAGCCCAGGATCTGAAAANGGTTTGGGTTTTTTTTGTTGTTGTTGTGTTTTCTTTCCTTTTTTTTTTCCTTGTTTGGTTGGTTGGTTGTTTTGGGGGGATGGTATGTTTTAGTTTTGGAGGGGTTTTTTGTTGTTTTAGGGTTTTGGTTGGTTGGTTTGTTTTAGTGTTTTTGTTTGGGGTTGTTTGTTGTTGTTGTTGTTTTTGTGGTTTGGTTTGGTATGGTAGAGCTTTTTTACATTTTTCAGAATGTGTGAACTTCATTTATATCTGTATATTTCACATGTGCTCGTGTGAATGTTCTGTCTGATGACATATCATCAAGACATCTGAATGTTAATGTAAGGGGAGGGAAGCCACACTGAGGAGTATTTTTTATAATATATGTATTGAAACAATAAGAATTACTCTGAAGATGTACTATATTCACAGAGGCTTCTATATGTTCTGAAAAATAATGGCTGTTCATTACTTCTCATTCAGCATTTAAGGCTCCACAATTGTTCTCAGACTTGTAGTTTGAGATAAAATGAATACATTTCAAAGGCAGTACATTTTGGATTTAAATTACACAAAATAATAGACTGAAGGAGGCTTATACATCAGGTCTGAAGTCATGTTCATCTTTTTTGTGATCATTTATTCTCATAACAATCTTTTTGGCAACAATGTCCAAAAGTCACTTTCTTTTCCTTATTCAACAGATGATTTACTTAATGAATCATAAGAGATTCACATGAAATTCATACTGTATATTTTCTATGACCAAATGTGATTTCTCTCAATTCTATTGTGCATGAACAATTGTAGAAAATTAAACTATCCAAAATCCTCTCAAAATGTTTTTTCTAAAAAAGAATTTTCATTGTGTAAATAAAGCAATGTACACTGCTACAGCACACTGCATATAACCAATAGCCATACTGTTCTTTCCACCTAAATAGAGAAGACAACTGAATTTCTTGAAGAATTGTGCCAGTAGATCAAAGAAAGTGAGATGTTGAAAGAACAGGGTTTTTTTTTAAATTCTCTTTGTGTTTAACTAAAAGAAATGTTTATAATTTACCTTTATTTACTTATGGCTATGTCATACATTTCCTTTTCCTTGTTATCAAAGTGAACTGCTTTGTTCTACAAGTTAAAAATTGATATGTACTTCTCAATAATATAAATGTAGGAATATTTCATTGCTGACCTAAATTAGACCTTTTATTCATACATAGAAGAGAGGTATAATTCACTCATTTATCACTAATAATATAATTAATAAACTTCATGTCTAGTAATAGCCACATAAATATATTTTTAAGCCATTAAAAATGATAGATTTAGATATAATGGGCTGATACCAATGATGATAATGAGCTGGCATTTCCTGAAATGTTGCGCATACACCACTTGAGCTAAGAGTCTGTAAGAAGTTACTAAAGAAGTAAAGAAATGCCTAGCTGAACATAATCATTTTATTTTACAAAATATTAATTATGTTTATGGCCAAGATTTATACAGAAGATACTTTCCAAGAGTCACAGATAATATCTCACAGAAAAATTGCTCAAATTATCTCCAGAATTCAGGTTTATGTTAGACATGAGTGTAAGATTATTATTTATAGTTTGAAACCTGGCTTTTTTATTCTTTTTTTCTAATGGAGAGTTGTTTTGTTTGATTTTTTCTTTTCACAGAGACAAAGGAGCAATTACTGCCATACGCCATTTAGTAGGAAACTGTTACTTGTCAAACACATGAGCTTTGTAAACTCTTTATAAACGTCTACTTATGATTTTAAGCAATTCCCTACTTCTTAGGCTGTAGAAGTCTACTNAGAAGCAAATTGTATTTCTTTCTTTTCTTTCTTTTCGGATGTGGAATACGATTTCTTATGCTTGAGTTCCCTAATCCTAGGTGATTATGAATATGTTGTACTAGGTTTTGGAACAAGACAACCTTTGTACCAATTAGTTCTACTAGAATAGAATTCTATTTATGGGTGCACTCAAACATGACAGCTATACTGCTTTAATTTTCTGTACCTTAAATGTAGCATAAACACTGTTAAAATCACATCAGTGCAACGTTCTCTGAATTAGTTGTAAATTCCCCCTTTCCTTTGTTGTGTTAGTCTTTTCTAGAGATCATAAGGAGAAATGATACTTTTGAATGGGAGGAGACTTACCAATGCATGTTCAAGACCTTTAGCAGATGGTATTTCTTCAAAAGAATTGTGGGATATTTTGACATGAATCATTTCAGGAGGGAAAAAACAGAAATAGCATGAGCATTTTACTCTAAAAATTTTCTCCACCTGTCTCACATAAAATTACTTCAAAGTACTCTGATGTACAGTAAATTAAATAGAATTTATTTAATCAGTTAAAGGTAAACAAAAGGGACTTTCTAAATATTCTGCTAATTTAATTGACAACAAATATATCTTTATTCATATACACCTAAATAATTACACTACAGGATTATTTTTATACTAAGTGAAGAATTTTACTTGCCTTAGCCTAACCTTCTTGCATTCTTCCAGAAAAGAATCTAGAATTCAGTTAGACCCTGAGTCACAGGGCTTCAGGTTGGAACCCTCCAAGAGCCTTGTACCCTTTCCTGAACATGGCAAGGCTTCCAGAACGAGTCCTTCAATACAGATCCTTACTTGAAACAGTAACCTCTTGTTTATGAGAATGTAAATTATTCCAGGGAATTTGACCTTTCTCTTCTAGTATTCCAGGTAAGTAGAAACAAGGTACATTATTATATAGACTTTCCTAATATCAGCCATCTCAACTTTATTTTTTAGGAGCTATGACCATCTTAAGTATTTTCCATGGTCTTTAAGTGTTTCTGGCATTGAGTTTTCGAGATAACTGATCTCAGGAAGAACAGAGATTTAATAACTAAAGTTTTTTTATTCAGAATTTTTGGACTTAGGCACCTCTACAGGAAATTACATTAAAGATACCAAGACCTTTTTTCATCTAGCTCCTACTGTCTCTTTCTTTACATTTAATTAAACATTTTTCAGCTTGTAGAGACTACCAAAGAAGCAAAAATGTAAGTATGAAAACACTTTCCAAATAAGAAACTTTATTTTTATTTTGGGGAGGTCTGCCTAAGGAAAATATCAAGTATCAAAAATATTCAGGAGTTGGACTCAATGAACTTTGTGTGCCCTTTCAAACTCAGGATATTCTATGATTCTATTCATCTATTATTTACTGACCTATCTATTTATCTATCATCTACTTATGTTTCAGTATCATCTCATTATTTCATTGGAAAAACACTACAGTGATTTTATTAAAGTCAGAAATACATAGGAAGGAATAAATTGCACTGTTTCCTGTAATTCATAGTTTAACACCACTAGACCTTGTTTTCCAAATCAGAATATCTAACATACTTGATTAATCATGAAATAATTTCAGAGAGAGAGAGTTATATTTCATATATCCACTCTTGACAGCAGTTCATATCTTCACTGTTCAATTAGACCTGGCATGAGCCTAGCTGTGACTTTGTATTACACAGGTGTTCAGATTTTCTTCTTCAGAAGCTGTACTTATAGGTAGTAATGCCTATGAAATGCTCTGAATAGAAACATATTAACCAGTCAGCATGAAAATCCAACAGTTTGAGTGACTCTCCAACTAACTTAGTTGCACGACATTTTGCCCACATCAGGAATATTTTCCCACACAATCAGTAGCAAAATTTCACACTGAAAAATGTGTGGGGGAATGAAAAAAATATACCACCAACTTTCTTATAAAGGAAAGTACTCAAATTTAAAATTCTTATGAAAAAAGTGTTCATTTTTACCTGTATGATTCATATAACATTTTAAAGTAATTATCTGAATTTATACTTTTGTAAACCATGACAGAATGAATATTAGTGAAATTGTGGTCATGGAAACAGATTGCACATTATTTCACAGCTGGAATATAAACATGCTCCAGGCAAGCAAGTACTGTTTTTTATCTAAATTATATTTTCACTTGCAAAATAAATGGGGGTGTTGTGTGTGTGTGTGTTTGTTTGTTTGTTTGTTTGTTTGTTTGTTTTGAAGGACTAAGTGAAAAATATGCAAGTAAAATTGCTAGGTAGGGAAAAATGGATATTCATATAAAATAATTGAACATAATAGTGAAATCTGCAGTTTAGAGTTATTAATACAAACCAGTGGCATTTAACATCTTAAGTAATGAAAATATTAAACTATTTGATGACAGTAAAACAGCAGTAATAACACTAAGAACTGAAAATGAGGCAGAAAAAAATATCTTTGTCAGACACAATAATTCAGTGTAGTATTCTGCTACTAATGAACAAACCTCAGAGGTGTAACTATATCCCTGCAGCCAGGGAATATTCAGTAATTATAAGTCCCAGTGTCTCTTTTAACATAAGTGGCAAAATAAATAAACTGAGGGCAGAACATGGGACCAAACCAAACAAACCCAGAACCAAACAAACAGAAACTCTATATAAATTTAATTAAGAGATTTAGCATTGCTCGCTTGCCCTCCAATAAAGAAAATTTGACTGAAAATTTATTTCATTGAATCCTAAAGCATTGGACGTTCTTATTAAAGCTATAAATAATGTGTGTCATGTATTCATTTTATAAGATATTTTGCTATAATTTTTACAGAATTTCTGAGTAATATTATGACTCTGCTTTCTGTAAGCAGCAAATCTGCTACTCCAACCCTCTATAATTTTTAGACTTACCAAAAAAAGAAAAAAAATGGAGAGAAAGAATAAGAAAAAAAAGGTAGAGACTTCACTTTTTCTGGAGCCCCAAGGAAGTTTGGAAGTATCTGCATATTGAGATCTTTCCAAACAAATTTTTCTGCAAGAAACAAACATAATATTATATGAATACAATACCTCAGTAAGGATTCAGGAAAGAAGGACTGCATTGATTTTAAAAGAGGAATGAAATTTCTCTGGAGTAAAGCATTTACTGTTACATCCTAACACGTTTACTGGGCAGCTGAGTAGAAACTTCCCCAGTGTCCAATAGATTCAATGTCAGCTGGCTCCAGGAGGGAATGCTGCTCGCCAGGACTGAGCACATGAGTAAAGGTAGTAGTGCCTCTGGGAAATGTATTTAAGAAGGGGGAAATACTGCTGTGTAACAGCAGCTGGGGACAAGAGTGAAAATATCTTTCTCCCAACAGTGCTGCAGACGTCAGTGAAGAAGGAGAGGGAGGACATGCTCCAGGCACCACAGCAGAGGTTCTCCTGCAGTCTGAAAATGAAAATTAAAAGTGTCTGTATCCTGGGGCAAAGACTGCAGTACAGATTCTGTGGATTTCAAATGCAGAAGGCAGAGGAGGATGAGAGGATGTGACATGACTGGAAGTTCATGAGTTGAGTTCCCATTAAAGGAACAAATGAGTTATCAGGGCACATGGGTAATTCTGAACATTTTAGTTTTTCAACTAAGCAATTATTTAACATGAAGTGTATAACTTTTTCAAAGATCAGAAATTAATACTTTCATAATTTTATACCAATTATTATGGTTGCAGAGATTTTCTTTGATCTGTATTTAATTCGGGAAAAGGACATGGAAAGCACATGTATTTATGAGATCTCATTGTCTATTAGCATGCTTTTAGGATAAGGTAGCAAGAGGTATTAAACCAAGGCAAGCAGGCCTAGAGCCAAAGATTTACTTGCATGTGCAAGTACATGAGCTATGATGTCACAATGAATGTGATTTAGTTGTTTACAAAGAGATACCTAACATTGTTTGAGATATAGTAGATCATCAGAGACATCTCATAGCAGTTGTTCTGTAGCCTGTTAGAAGGACAACTAGAGGGCAGATCAGACAACCAAGGGGTCTCACGTGCCACTAGTTACTATATTTATATAACCAAATTAAGCCAAACATGTCAGCTCTATTCCAGAGAAATCAATATTCTGATAACTTCTCTGGATTTTAAACAATAGCTGTCAGATAGGACTCCTGAAGGTTTAGAAGGATATCCCTGCCTCAGAAAAGATGAGGCTCAGAAAAGGTGAGTCAGAAAAGATGTTGGCAGGAAGCAGGTAGGGAAACTGCAGGCCTATCAGAAGTCTAATCTAGGTGGCAGCAGGGCTGATCAGGGAAAGCCAATTGACTTTGGGTATCTACATCAGGAACAACTATTTTTTAATTTATTATTCAGATCATATTTATACCAATACTATCCATACAGAATAATTTGCCTTTTTCAGAGCTGATAGGCTTGTGCAAAGAAATGCACTCTTTGGACATTTAGCTAAGCCATGAGACTGTTTGAAGTTTTGTCATAAAAATTCTGCATAGGTACTGGAAAAAGAGAAAATGAGAGTTCATGCCATAGCTGTAAAACCAACCAATCAAAAACTTTTCAAATGGCATCTAAATTATTTGATACAGTCTATTGAGAAACACCCAGAAAAAGTGCCCTAAACAGAGACAGAATTACGTTGATATAATATTATGAAAGGCACTAATTGTACTCCAACTTTCAATTGAATTACATCCAGAAATGAAAAGTTACATGTTACATATTATATAGCTCTGTTTAGTAGGTGTCTTTTAGTCTTTAAGGATATGTTTTCTTAAGGTATATACAAGCTGAAAAATTGATCTGTCTGGTAACAACATTGCAGGAATTAATTCTCACCTTTGTTTAAAATTGTAAGAAGCAAATTCTCTGCTGGCCTAGCTTTGTTTGGAGTAATTGAAATCATGTCAGGAGACAATGTGGCAGCAGTGCCAAGTGCATTTTGTGATTATTTTAACAATCATTAGATTTTTTTTTTTTTTGGAATATATTGTTCCAGATGCTAGGGGTTTTTTTTTTTCATAGCGACATTTTATCCTGAATACTTTGTTTTTTGTATAATATTCTTGTATATAAGCATAATATATTTCAAAGAATGGGTAATTTTTCCTGGCTAAGTTATGCGGTCTTGCAGGTCACTTGTAGTATGCTAGATTTACAGTTAGTATTCTAATTTTTTTATATGTAATTACGTCCTGCCTGATTTCTATTACTGTCTTTGCACATATAATACCAAATTTTTCAAAAAAACTTAAAATGCAGAATTTTTACCCAGCTAAACTGAGGGTAATTCTTTATCATCATATACTATGATAAGTGGTGTACCTATGTCTCTTAGAAGTTTTTAGAAAAGTAATTCCCCTGGCTGCTTTTCTAGCATGAGTGTGTGTGTGTTTATGTATATGTTGGTGTTTTTTCCCTAACTGTACAGTGTGATATGAGCTTTAACGTGTCATCTCATTAGTGGCTAAGAGTATTGAGTGTTGGCTCCAAACACCACTTGGTGATTATGATCCAAGCTGTAAACTATATAAACAGCTAATTGTTTAACCTGACATTTCTCATCTACGTTAAGGAAATGGATAAGAAATCTGACCTTTATTTGAATGACAATTCCATTAGAACTTCCCAGACTAATCATCATGTCGTACTATTTTCTTCTGTTATGTGCTTACATGTAGCAGCAACAATGTGAATAACAATATTTCTTATTTTCTAATTACATTTCAGTCCCCGAGGAGAAAAAAACCAAAAATATCCTATAAATTTTTAGATATTCTAAAACCAATGGCACTTCTCTGCAGTCCATTCAAGGACTCATGTCCAATCTCAGTGGTCATTATCTATTCTCATCCTGTGTTTACAGCAATTAGGGCTTTTAAGCCAACAGACAGAGCAGTTTGTGGAGCAGTTCCCGGGCTCTGCTTTGCAATTTTCTAAATCCTCTGAGAGCTTTGTCCAAGATCACTGTAAAACTTGTGGGATGTCTTTGAGAAATATCAAAGTATCAAATATCTGCTGCTGACAGAGAAGTATTACCCTGGGGTGCCATGACTACCAGCCTCTGGCAGCTTCTAACAATCTCTGTGGGCTGTCCTGGGGGGACAAGGGTTCTGCTGGTGAGGAATGGTCAGGCATCCTTGCAGCAGGTGACAGGGACAGAGCCATGTAAGAGCTGGTCTTGAGCATGGCTTGTGGAAGCACCTAAGAGATGAAGCCTTCTGTGTAGAGAGGGCTCAGGACCTCTGCTCAGCACAGCATGTGTCCTCAGGGGTGGGGGATCAGGCACTGCAGAGCAGCCACTGCTGCAGCTCTGCCTGTAACATCTGAGACTTTGGCCCAGGCCAAATTTCTGAGGGAAGATGTAGCTCAGCAGCACCGGAGCTGTAGGGAGTGTCTGTGGCGAGGAGGAATATTCCTCATCTGCAGGAGATGGGCACACTTGTGGACTTCTGTGTTGAGAATAAAGAAGCTGGAGAGCAGTGGATTCTCTCATCTGTGGTGCTTCAAAGATTGACTGGACCTTCTCTAAAATGCTTCAGCCTCAAAAAATTGTAAATAACTCGGGACTACTGAGAGACTTCAGCCTCTTCAGAGACATGCTTGTAAGAGTTCAGTAGCAGATGGTGCCAGAGTGAAGGGGGCATCAGGAATGCTGGGTTTTGTATGGATTTTCTTGGGGTTTTTCTTGTACTGATTCACCTTCAGCATCAAGGATGGTCCATCATGATGACTCAGTTACCAAGCAAAAGTGACAGGAGGCCTGCATGGATCAAAAAAATCATCTTCAATTAAAACATAAGTCAAAACAAAAGATGTGGAAGCAGGAGGAATATCGTGACACTGTCTGAGCATGTGAGTAAAAGATTTAAGAGGCTAAATGATACTGAATCTGACAAAGGTTGTTAAGAGCAGAGGTAAGGGCTTCTACAGGTAAATCCACAGTAAAGGGAACTTTGGAAAATGTGGGCCCTCAGCTGTATGGGGCAGAGGAGATGGTGCCAGAGGAATTGGAGTCATTGAATATCTTGGCCTGTTCCTTCACCTTGGCTTTATTGTTAAAGTTTTCTTCCAGAAGTCCCAGGCCCCTGAAGCATGTGGGTAGGTCTAGAGCAAAGACAGGAGAGAAGAGGTGGACTGGATAATTAGAGACCCTTCCAACCTCAACCATTATGCAAGGCTGGTATCAATTCATTAGACAGTTAATTCCATAAGGGAGACAGTTTCATTATCACAAGTATTTAAATTATTTGCATAATTATGTTCAGGTAAAAGAAAATAGACAATTTTTGGATTGATTTTTTTTTTCTTTAAGAGAGTACAGAGGTACTAAAATAAAAAATGGGGAATATATTCTTTTAACAGTTGAATGCTTTTCAAATCTTATGTTTTAGTATTAATACATGAATAGCTTCTTGATAGATACCTTTGCTAACAATTTATCCAATTTTATTGTTCACTTCATGACACCTTACAAAATACCTGATGTAAAATGAAAATACATCTCATTTTTGAAAACTGGTGTTTATCTTTCCAAAAGTATTTCTATTTAAATTAATTGAATAAATGAATTAATCATGGGAAGCAATTTTCATGCATGTATGAAAGAGGAAACTGTTTATTATGGGAAACATTTCCTTGATACATATTTTTCATCATTAGAAATAATTAAAATTCAAAACAGCTCTGTCAAGTAATTTCTTTCCGAAAATATAATATCTTTAAGACATAAAAACTTACATTACAGGGCTTTTCATAGTCTTCTTACAAATAGTTAGTTAGTTTAATGTCAACAGTTTTTCTTGATGAGGTTATTTATTCTTTTTAAATAAATAACATTTTTATAAGTCAATGCTGAAGATTTTAACAGGCCAATTTATGTTATTTTGGCAATGACTGTGACTCAATATACAGGAAACAAAAATACTGTCATGGGTTGACACTGGACAAAATGCTAATGTACCTATGAGTGTATATTTTACCTAATGAACTACTGTGAGATGTGGTCAAGAACAGAGCAGAGCAGGCCTAGTACTTGAGAGAGAAAGACAATTTATTAAACTACAAGACAATGGACAATAGAAGAGAAAAGAAAAACCCAACCACTCAAAAGCAGAAAAGAAAACCTCCCAGAACACTGCTTCTCCTCCCCCCAATTTCCATTCCATACATGCTCACGCAGTTGACCCCAGCACATTACCCTCATCCACTTGCTTAATCCCTCAACAACCCTGGGTTCCTAATCCAAATCATCATCCCTTAAAAACAAACAATCCTCATTCCATCCAGGATGAGAGGAGTCTTTCTTGCACCACAGACCCCCCACAGGAAA
>VXBR01010288.1:143517-167468 GCA_013400215.1 Cisticola juncidis | reverse complement strand
AGTTCTCCACCCCTCCATCCTAGATGGAAGCTGGACCAGCTCCAGTCCAGCTCCCTCTGTTCCCCACCCCGGGGCCCACCTTGCTCAGCCAGGCCCACCTTGCTCCCCTCCCACCCAGCCTAGCCAGGCCTGGGCAGGGGAGAGGAGAAGAAGGACGCTCCCTCTCCGAAAGCGGAGCCAGGAAAAGAGAGAGTCCCACTGGGAAATCCTGCCTGGGCAGGGGAGAGGAGAAGAAGGACGCTCCTCTCCGAAAGCGCAGCCAGGAAAAGAGAGAGTCCTGCTGGGAAATCCTGCTTTTAACCCCTCGTGTCCTCAGAGGCGTGTCCAAGCTCTTAGTGGCCACCAAAGGTGCCAACAATCAAACTTAAGGACTGATTTTTTGACCACTACTTCCTAAAAAAAACCCCTCACTTCCCCTTCAAACCACGACAAATACTTACATAGTTGCAATGATCCTTGTGGAAAAGTAGTAAAAAAAATTCCTTCTGCATTCAGGAAAAGAAAAATTTGTAAAATGTGCAGTCTAAACGTATTACCTAATGTAGTAAGATATTTTTAACAGGGATGAGAATTCAGGGGGAAAATACTATTGTCTTTAACTCAAGTTCCCTAAGGCAAAAAAGTATGTTTGAATACTATCAGAAGGTTTGTTCATGCATTAAGTGTCTTTTTTCCGTGTTTTGGATTTTTTAATTTCCTAATATTAATTTTCCTAATAAAATTAATATTATTAATCTTATATCTATTTTTTGGAGGGGGTGTGGAATTAAGAAGTTCATATAATTAAATGTATAATAAAAACAAGTATTCTCTGGCCTTATAGAAAAAGGCAGTTAAATTAAGCAGATTTCTTTCCTACTGATTTTATTCTCATGTAGAATCTACCCACACATCTGAATTTTCTTTCTTGACACTAGCTTTTAATCACAACCATAAGGGATGATATATTGAGATTATGTCCTTCAGGGATATAGGAGGATTTTGAAGTTTTGATGGGCACACATTGACATGTAGATTCAGATAATTTGATTTTTAGATTAAACTCTATTTAGTTAGGTATTTATAAAAATTAAAATTGGAAATTAAAAATTAATTTCATGATGATTAATTTTACTTTTAAAGAAAGGCTAGGAACACAAAGCTTCGGATATTAAACCTTCATGCCATCTGCAGTCCTGGTTCTGTTTAAAACCAGACTTTAGGTGTGACACAAATCTAAGACTGAATCCTAATACATATCTACATATCTGAGAGAGCCTGAATTGCATTATTTGGCAAGCACTGATTTTGCTGCCTTTGAACATTCTGAGAGGCATTAGTCTCCTACCGAAGGATGGCACAGCTTCAGGTCTTGCTCACAGTCACCCTCTGCATTGGCCTTGTTTAATTTGTTGTTACCAATCATCTACCTGATGTTATCAGCCACATAGAAGAATGGCTAAATACTACCATTTACATTTTTTATCTCTGAAGCATGAGAGAAAAGCACAAAACTCATTTTATTAAGCAGATCTAGTAATGTAAATAACTTTGAAAACATAAATTATTCTTTCCAAAGTCACTTGGAATTTGTACTCAAAACACTGCCTCCATATTTATCTTTGCAAACAGCAAGAGAATAGAAGAGAAAGAACAAAGCCAGTCAAATCCAGACTAGTAATTTTTGGCATCAGTTTTCACCATTTTTAAAAGGGGTTTACCATTAAAATGAAGATTTTAGAGTAGAAAAGCATGTTTCCTTCAGCCTGACAGGATAACCAGCAATTGTTTAAGTGCTTCAGACATTCGCATGCTTAACTTGTTCCAAATATCTAAATTATATAGTGCAGAAGTAAAGGCAGAATTATCCACAAAGGATGCCACTTTAAGACTTTCTGCCTTTTAGTTGCAGCAAAAGTGATTCATAGTTTAAATTAAGAACTTCTAGAACCCTGCAGGGTGAAGCTACCTCATTGGCTTCTGTGATTCTCAGAAGTAATTTTTCTTTCTCACTCTGTACTATAAAACCCATCCAGAATTAAGCTTTCACAGAGGATTGGGAGAATAAAACCTGAGTTGGGACAGCTTTGAGAATTAAATCTGGGAGTAGGGGAGAAAAATGTTGCTAGATTTCCTTTTACAAACTATGCAGAAATACTCAGGATCATTTGCATCTTTTTCTCCCTGTTGATTGATTAATATATTCATTCCTACCACTCCTCTGCTTCCTATATTCTACCCACAATTAAGATAATGTGTTCACTTACCTTACTGGAAACACAGTGCACATGAAGACTGATGTGTTACATAAATACTCCAATAACAGCAATGGAAAATATATCTTTCAGTTCTGTGCTTTGTTATAGTCTCCAAAAAACCCAAAGTGTGTTAATTAGAGCTGTTAAGCTGCATAGGAACTTTATAATATTATTTGTAAAATTTGGACTGAGGCAGCATCATAAATGTATTTACAGTGAAGAAAAAAAGATGTAATACAGCAGAAAAACCTGTCTCTTTCCACATGCCCTTCCCAAATTTATTTTTCACTTCTCTATTAATCTGCAGAGCTTTTTCTCTTAACTTCAGTTTACACAAATGATCATCATATGATTTTATAGAAATGGAGTGAAGTTAAATGCAATATTTTCATTAATTTTGGTAAGCAAATCATCAGACAAATCTATTTCTAACCAACTATTCAAATACAACTATTTAGAAAATAATGACTATAGAAAGAGAATTGTAATTATTTTTCAAACAAATATTTCTTGCATTCATCATATGTTTTGAAATTTTTGAATGGAATTGAAGTCTGCTTTTAAATGTATTTTCATAGATTTCTGTCTCTCAATTAAAGTTTTATTTTAAGAAAGCTAAATGGAGATAAAGATGGTGCTGCACAAACTGAGAGTTGGGGTGGAGGTGAAGGGAAGAACGATGTAATCCTAGCACATATTTCTCAGCACAGCCTCTTCATAATGAACTTATATTTTGTCTTTTCTTCATACTTCTCCTTCATTATCTCCTGACCCAGTTTTTTTTTGTCTAAACCATCCATCTCATACCATATCTTTCTGCTGCTTTTAGTAGACCTCTCATTTATTTCTGTCTTCTAATGTGATATATTTTTTTTACAAATATTTGCTTTCAAGTGCATGGTCCTGCTTTTCTTTCTCTTAATATCTTATGATCCTTTAATTTCACAAAAGGTGTCTCTCTTCCTCTTTCCCTTGTGCAAGCAAATTCTAATATAGGATCTTGCTTCATATAGTATTATTTTGAAATACTACCATCAAATCATACACTAAACTATCTTTAACTCTGTTTTATGAAGGAATCCGAGAACAGATTAAAAAAAAAATTTGTTAATTACTTTCTTTCCACAGTGTGATTTCCATTGCATTGCTACCTAGAAACATTTTGACTCTAGACTAACTCCAGACACTATGTTAAAAAAGTCAAACCAACCAAATTGGTTGAAATTATCTGCCTTTAGCAAAATGGTACTGGTATACTGAAAGATTAACATCTAACAATATAATGAAAATTACGTTATTACTGAATAAGGTATTTAAAAGATTTGCAAAGCAAAGCTGTAAAAACTGTGGTGTACCATAGAATTTTTTATTTTTAGCTACCCCACCAAAAGAAAGTAAACATACTTTCCTTTCAAACTTATGCAAGACCAGGATCATCATCAATAATGCTTTGCTCCAAGCTCTAACCCTTGGTTTATAAGCTTATGAGCTGACCTTGCAATTATTTCAATCGGTTTTTCTGTATTTATATAAAATAGGTGTAATTTATTACCTTTCCACAAAATTCCTTGAAACAACAACAACAACAAAGAATAAAAAATAGTCAAATTCATAATAATTGATTTTTTCCTTCAATATGTTTATAAACATATTGTTCACTAGGATATCATGCAGTATATGTTTATGAAAAGCACACAAAGAGAAATAAGGTAACTAAATTGCATTACACTCTTTGGTATCTCCTTTGAAGGTATGCATTTGTCCATAGGGGTTAATCTTCTCCACTGGTAAGAGAAAAAGTCTTGCTTGGTAATAAACTGTGCTTCCCTAAAGTGCATTTGGGAGACTGGAAAAGCCATAATCATGAAAATTCTGAGAATAATTTTATCCTCACTAACAATTATGCAGGACTATTTGGGATAAGAATATTGCTGGGATGTTTCATAGAGATTCAGACAACAGCTGTCAGCATATGACAATCTATATACAATAGAATGGGGAATTTAATGAAGAATTAAAATAATAAAACAACAAAATGTCTAAATTATACTTGCTAAAACAGAAATTCTTAAAAGACATAGAGTTTATTCAGGTGGATATCTGTCTTTTGAGTCTTGTCTTAACCTTTTAAAATGATCTTAAAACAGTTTTTAGTGCTCCTCATTCAGTAATTAAGTATAAAACAGCATATTCTGGGTTGTTCTGTTGACTCATTCTTTTCAGACAACGGAGCCCCAGTAGAGTCCTATGGTTTGGTAAAACATCAAGGAATTGTGGTACATGATTATCCCAGCACTTTTGGGAAGGCAAGCCTTATTCACTGTGCACCGCCACTGGCCATTGCACAGAAGCATCAAAGCTGTGTGTGACAAGCTACTTTGCCTCTCTCCCACTCCCTATAATATTTTTGCTGGTGCCATGCATAGCCTTTTTACAGTGAATGATTGAACAAGATGAAGTGCAACAGAAAGCTTCTCACCTACATAGACACATACATATAACTCATGGAAAGAAGGTACACCATCAATAGCACCAAAAAGCAGGACTCCTGACTATTGCCAAGGAAATAAGGACATAGATAGCCAAGGACCAGGCAGAATTGTTTGGGAGTTTGCAGTACAGAGCTGTACCACAATAACTGTCCCTGTCTGTGCTTTAACACCTTCTAGCAGAGACAGCTTATTCCTTTTTTTTCTTAATTGTATTTATAGACTGCAAGAGAATTTATATTCATTTCCCTAATTCCTTCCACGTGAGGATATTAAATCTCCTCACAAAACTGTATAAAGCCTCACTGCTCTCTTTATGGCAAGTAAATATAATTACCCTCTTGTTTCTGATAGGGAAATTGGAACTTTGGGAAGACTGACTTGAACTAATATAGTGGTGGTGAAATTCTAGGCTATATCATAATTTTCTAACTCATTAAAGTTCTATCCCTGTAATTTGTTGAAGATTTAATGTTGAAATTTCAATCAGGAATCCTGAATTTGGTATAAAGATATACAGCTGATCTAAAGATACATTCTAGGTATCTAAAATATCCAAAGAGTAAAACTAGAAAAAACCATAAAGATTTACAAAAACTGTATGAGTTCATAACTACCACCAGATAATAATTTATAAAAAAAAGACTGGAAATATATTGAGGGCAGTTTAGATTTCCAAAGTTAATAAACTGGATGTCTTCAATTTGAAATAAGTAACTTGCAACATCTTGAAGAGCCTGCTTTTTGAAAAGGTGATGATTTCTTCAGTGTCCTTAGGGGTATGAGACCCTCCAACACTGAAGTAACGTTTATTCCCAGATTTCAGGGTGTTGTTCTAATCTCTAATATTGTTGGAACAAATAATGATGTTTCATATGATGTTTACACAGTGCTTACTTCTGTAGAACAACTTTAGTGTAATATCTCATTAAAAAATTGCCATTTTTACAATATGTAGAGCTTATTAAAATAATACATTCTTTAAAACTATCTGGCACTTACTTTTATACTAATAATCAAAATTATGTTGAAATAATTAACAGAGCAATAATAAATAGAATTAGAATGTTATACCTTAAAATTGCCAGGATTATTAATACACAGTAACATTTTTAATTCCAAGTTTGAATAATAATATTTATAATCAGAAGCTTCTAGCAAAAAGAAATCATAATGCTTTAATTTGGAGGGCATCTTTTTAATTGGTCTATATAATCTCCTTTTCCAGTTACTTTGTTATTTAAAACTCATGATTTTTATATCACTTTTAGCTCCACTAGAGCATGAACATTTTATAATTCATACATGAAATATTAGCCTACAAGCAATGCCTTATTAACACAAGCCTTTGTCCTGTGTGAAGCCTAAATTATTGATATTAAAATGAATAAAGAAGAAATAACCATCATGAGACACAACAAAATATCGTTTGATTATGGCATTGTCTTTTTAGGCCCAGACCATCTTATTGCTTGTTATATATTCTGTTTCAAATAGTTTAAATCATGTTGAAAAAGAAAGAAATAATTACCTTTTTTCAACTTGTTTTTTCTCATTTATAGTTAGAAGTCTGGACTTATGCTGAAACAGATAACCTTTCCTTCATGAGATAACATTAAAATAGCTTTCTTCCCACTTGGAAGATCTCTATGTTTAGAGATCATGGCCACGGCACATTCACCTGGAATCCAGCTATGAAATCATGCCCTTGTTCTCTGGTGAAAGTCATAAACCAATGAAGTAGTGAATAAATATCAGAGTGACATTGGATTCAATAACAGAGAAAGGAGATGATGAATAAACATTTTAGCATCTTCCACACACAACCCAGTTCTTTATTTATAGTTAAAGTTTAATGGTTGTGAGTTGTGGATGAAGTTGTAATTTAATTGCAAGTATAATTTATGCCTGAGCATGGGCAGCTGAGGACTTAAAGATTTATTTTATTTTTTGTTTAAATATTATAACACTTGATGTATCTGACTTCTTCATATTGTGAGGCCATTTGATTTCAAACACACACTAAACTGAAATGTTCTGGTTCACAACTTCATGTGAAAGAGCATATAATTTTCAGAATGAAACTGTTCAACTTCTTCACATCATTGCTCACTTATATATTTATATCTAGGATATTTGGTAAGCAGGGGTGAGAGCAGTAAATTCTGAACATATCACCTTTTTCCATTATTTACTAAAAAGGATTTATATAAATCAGCAAATCACTACAGATTTTTGGTATTCATAATCACTTTAACTTCTTAGTGTAGAGTAAAAGTTTATGTTTTCTTGGATAAATGACACATACACTAAGCATTAGCAAAAGCCTAAAAAGGCATCTTGAGGCTTTTCATAGGTAAAGTGGGAAAGTGGTGAAATTCTCTCTATGTACATGGCTCTCAGTATCATGTCAACTGTCTTTTAGCACAGGCAGTGAGACTTTTATAGTGATCCTAACAGGAACTTATAATTCAACTGCAATTTTATCCTTTTTACAGCATGGATAAGAGTGGAGAAATTCTGTCATTAATCTCTAAAACCATTCATCTTACCACCATGATTTCAACACTTGCAAAGAAAGAACATTACTGTTTTTTAGACATGCTTTAGTAAGCACGGCTTTCCACAGTGGACACATGCACAGTACGTCCAGAGGAAAGTGTCCAAAATGAAAGGCCTTGAGGGGAAGACCTGCAAGGAGCAGCTGAGGCCACTTGACTTATTCAGCTTGAATAAGGCTGAGCAGCGACCCCATTTCAGTCTCCAGCTTCCTGAAGGTTGGCAGCACAGAGGGAGATGCTGATCTCTCTGTCTGTAGTAGGACATGAGGAAATGGAATGAAGCTGCATCAGGAGAAGTCCAGGCTGGACATTAGGAAAAGGTTCTTCATGAGAGGGTGTGGTGATGTGTATTTTTGTGTTTCAATCCCCAGTGCTTTGTTCCTTCCTCCGTCCCTGAGTTGTTGATTTAGCCTAAGTTGTATCCACCCATTAAGCTGTGAGTCTTTCTTGACACCTGCCCCTTGTTCCCAAATGTTCTCTGTCAATCCTCCCTTGTTCCAGCCCCTGCCTAGACTGTCCCTTTGGAATGCCCCTATTTTTCAAGGTCCCATTGGTCTGTCTGTATTAGTCTCCTCATATTAGACTCCCCATTGGTTTGTGCCCGGTAAACCTCACCCTGTGTTCCTCCCTGGTCTTCTCCCTGTTGGTCCCTCTACCCTAAAATCCCTCCCTCATCCTGTCCCTTAAAACCCACTGCCCTGCCTTTGTTCTGGTCCTTGCCTCTGCTCTTTGTTGAAGGTGTGTTACCATTTATGTTGCTCTAATAAAAGATTCCTCAGGCTGCATGCAAGGCCCACTTCACTCCTTCCTACACTGATCCTGTAGTGACTGCTTGGGACTCTGGGGACCCCAGGGGTTGTGTCACTCCCCTGCCAAGCTCCTTATCACCAGGGCACAGTGACAAGGGGGTGATTGGAGACCAAAACAAGCCCTCCAGAGAAGGGCTGTGACACCAAGCCTTTCAGAGTCCAGGGAACATCTGAGTGATGGTCTTAGTCACAAGATTTATTTTCAGCAGTCCTGAGAAGAGCAGGGAGTTGATGATTTTTATGGGTCTCAGTGATTCTTATAGGTCCCTTTCAGCTTGAGATATTCTATGATTCCCTGTGCTGGAGCTACTTTATTATTGGGCTGTCAGTAAAGAATAGCCAGAATAAAAACCAGAAGGCATTTATCCGTTATCTGTTATTTACACAGAAATGTAAAACATGTCAATGAAGAGTAATGAAAAGTTCGTTGGGTTTTTTTTTGGTTTTTTTTTTTTGTTGTTGTTGTTGTTGTTTTTGTTTTTTTTTTTTTGGGGGGGGGGGTGTTTTTTTTTTTTTTTTTTTTTAGGGGGGGGGTTGTTTTGTTTTGTTTTTGTTTTTGTTTTTGTTTTTTTCATAATAAAAGGGTAGTTGGGAAAGAAAACTCCAAGTGGATTTCTAGACATCAGTTTAAAAAGAGGACAAATTTCACACCATCAGATAGTAACACTGTTTTATAATCAAAGGAAAAGGTATATAGTGGAGATGGCTGAGAAACAACATTTACAAACAGAAAACCTTCATCCCAGAAATATAACATTTACTTGTCTCAAAGAAAAAGAGAAACAACACTTGACAAAAATTTAGCTTTTGAAAACTTGGCTTAATCCTGAGATGAGAAGCACAAAATCTCAATTGTTAGGAATGAGCCTAGTATTTTTGCATTCATAAAAGCTCCAATAGTTTCTGCAAACAAAAGAGAAGTTTGATAAACTTTGGGTGATAACAAAGGATCTGAAAATGTTCATGGGTGGAGCAGGGCACTGTTAACATGTTAATCAAGTTTTCATCTACAGTTTTGTCAGTGAAAACAGCTGTTGTTATGGTTTGTAGTAACTTTTGCAATTAAAAATTTTGGCTGGAGACCACAATTATGTGGCAGTTTGTGAAGTGCCTAGTTAATACAGAAAAAGCTAAGAAGTGTATGTTGTCCAATGTAAACGTGCTTGGAAGCTCGGGTGAAAGTTCATAGTGGAAAGAGGCTGTGAGAATAATAAAACAAGGAAGATAAAGTAAAGCTGTATGTTCAACCAGACTAGCTCCACAAGACATAAGACACAAGACACATCTTTTCTTCTGCTAAAGTCCACCTGAAGCAAGGGAGTTTGAAATCCAGAATCAAGAAGTAAAAACTGGAATTTAAAAAAAAGTGGGAGTGAAACAGATTAGGCCATGTCTTCAGTCCTGACTTGTACATGCCGTGTATGAGAATGTCCCCTCACTGTGGAGGCTGCAAGCATGAGGCTCACCACATTAACAAATAGTGGTGCAAATGGAAACCAGGAATAAAAGTGACCATGAAGTCACTTTCTTCAGTTTCAGGCCTATTTCGAAAACAATAATGTAACCACAGTTTTATGTCCTTCACTGGAAGGATGAAATACCAAATCTCAATATTAGTAAATCTCTAAATTGTCTTCCTATTAAAACTTATTAATATTTTTACTTCATGTGAGCCAAATTAATGTTGAAAATGTTTTATTTCTCCTTGAAGAAAAATCCAACATAACGGGATACTAGTGTACTTGAAAGACAGATGAAGATCCTTTATATATTTTTTTACAATAATATGGTGTTTAGTGATGTTTTGCTAAAAGGTTGCAAAAGAAAGGAAGAAGGAAAGAAAGAAGGAAGAAAGAAAAAGAAAGAAAGAAAGAACGAAAGAAAGAAAGAACGAAAGAAAGAAAGAACGAAAGAAAGAAAGAACGAAAGAAAGAAAGAACGAAAGAAAGAAAGAACGAAAGAAAGAAAGAACGAAAGAAAGAAAGAACGAAAGAAAGAAAGAACGAAAGAAAGAAAGAACGAAAGAAAGAAAGAACGAAAGAAAGAAAGAACGAAAGAAAGAAAGAACGAAAGAAAGAAAGAACGAAAGAAAGAAAGAACGAAAGAAAGAAAGAACGAAAGAAAGAAAGAACGAAAGAAAGAAAGAACGAAAGAAAGAAAGAACGAAAGAAAGAAAGAACGAAAGAAAGAAAGAACGAAAGAAAGAAAGAACGAAAGAAAGAAAGAAAGCTTATTGGTGAAGACAAAAGCAATTTTCCAACTGACTACAGCAAAGTTGGTTTTGCTCTGTCTGCAGGCTATCAAAATATATTGACAAGGACCTCAAGACTGAAGAACATGTGTTTTGACTTGCATGATCTACATGATTTCGTATACTGGATTCATTTAATCAACCCCATTATCTGCACACATATAAGTCCTCCATAAAAATATTCTAACATCACACCGTGCAATTCAGTAGAACCTGAGTATAATGTATTGTCCTTGAAATGACATTCCTTGTGAAATGGCTTCTATAGCCATAGTAAATTGCAGAAAGTTACAATCAGTTATTTCTTTTGCAAAGCAATAATATCGCTTAAAAATGAAGAGGAGAGTTTATTTTCATTGTAAACTGCTCTTCTATAACAAGAAATAACAATTTTTAGTTTCCAGAGAAGGATACCTTTGATGCACACTGAACCTGCTGAGATACTTCTGCTAGTTCAGACTGCCTTTGAGTACAAATGCAGATGAGTTATATTGGAGTTGCAGATTATTAAAGTAACACAGCAGGGTAAAATGCCAATGCTGACTTTACATGGACTTGCTAAGAGCAGTTCTTAAAGAAATTCCAATAGGTCTCATACATTGCTATTTAAGAGTATTTATTAGCCGAACTCCACTTCCTCACAGAGCATCAAATGTTTTTACTTATATTTTGAATATATGTTTGCACTGGAAAAGAGTCTGACTGAAGGCATAGTCTGGAATCTTCTCTATCTGCAAGAAAGATGTAGGATTTTAAAAAAGTAAAATATTGTCAATAATTCAGTACCCTGTGACTGGCCTGTATAGTCACATTTAAAGTGCAAAAGACCTGCATATATTTTGAGGTCTATATATTATTTAGTAGCACTCTTTAGTGTCAAGCACCCATAAAATAAGAAAAAAATAGAACATTTTTCCTTAATAAATCAAGTATTTAAAATGATTTCTCAGTTCATGGAAATGGATGGCTGCAAATGCAGCAATTTTTGAAACCCAAGACAATCCTTTAACCTCATCAGGAACTCAACGTCTCCCTTACCATCTAAGAACTTTAAGCCTTTAAATACAATATCTCTCACCTAAAATGATGTTAAAATTTCTTAACACATAACAACTATTAGATTGACTGTCAATTCTGTGAGTGAACATCTTTCTCAAACTGGACTTCTCCTTTAATGTTGTTATTTTTATTAACAGAATTCAGGTTTTGCTGATACAATAGTGTTCAGTGGTTTTAAAATTATTTGCCATCTTTAAGAGTGTAGCAGAAAATGAGTTTTCTTTAGGGCGTGAAGATCACTGTGTACAAGTATGCAATCCAGCAAGTGTTCGGTAGGAAACAGAAGTTATATTTACTTATAAAGGGTTAACCACAGGAAGTTTGTTCCTCAGTAGCTCTCTGCACTGAATCTAGGTTTAGTACATTACAAACTTCCAGAGGATTTTACCTAAGTAGATTTATGTCAAAATAAAGTCTGTTGGTCCAGTTTTCAGGACTGATTTGATAGAGAGAGGATAACCTCCTAAGACAGCAAAAATATTTAGAATACATACTGAGTATTAGTGCATACATGCTGTGTTTGGGATTGTGATATCCATACAACACTCTCTCATCCACTTCATATAGCTGTTGATCAAACTGTGTAATAACTAGACTTTCAGTTCTTATAATGTTGGTTACATCAGTATTTTGTGCTGGTGCTTACCGAGAACATTTTGGTTTCTTGCAGAGTTTTTGGGATGTTTTTCCCTTTCTTTTGCTTTTTTTGCTTTCTTCTCCTATATTATGAGTTTTGGGGGTGGTGATTTTTTTGTTCTTTTTTTAGCAGGATATTCATTAGGTGAGATCTGAATTTGTTTGAACTGTTCTTGCTTTGTCCTGTTTTAGGAACAGTGCTTCCATGTTTCAGTTACAGCTTTCTCCTGGAGGATGTGTACTCCTTGCTGGGTTAGAAACTGGCTGAGTGGTCGAGCCTGGAGAATGGTGGTGAATGGAATTTACATCCAGCTGGCAGCTGTTCACAAGTGGTTGTGAGAGACTGGCAAAAATTATTACTGGCTCAAAACTACTGAAATGGAAGCTCAAATAAGAAAAAAAAAATAGTTTTCTATGAGCTGAGTTAAAATTACCTTAGCTATCAAACTTCTAAGCCCATATGCAATAACTTCCTTCTAGGCAGCAAATGGTGTTTGGTCGACTCAGTTATATATATGTCAGCAAATTTTAACACATTTAGCAGGAAAAATAGTTTTACATACAATACATAGAAATATTTTATGCCGTGAACAGGCTGTATTTTTTTAGCATCTGATCAAGGAAACATGTAACTCTAAACATTCTGCTACAAGGCAAAGTAGACTCGGCACACACTTGGATGCCTCAGGTCTTTCTTTCTTATGACTGTGCACTCTGCAGTTTTTAAATACCCTGACCCAGGCATTAAAAATGAAATTATGGACTCATCATTTCTTGCAGTGTAGTGGAATTATCTAATCACTCCTGTAATGTAAACAACTGAGAAGAGTAAGTTATGTTCTAAAACATTAAAAATACTACAGTTCAAAAACTGCAGTAATCACACTAGCCACCAAGGTCAAAGAATTAAAACAGATAATTCCTTTTTTGTTTATGTAGATAATCTGAGTGTGTCTCTTTCATATTTTCAGCCAAAAAAATTTCAACAATATGACATTTACAAAATGCTTATAAGAGCTGTCATAAAATGTCATAAATGCTACTTCCATCGCAAAGCTGACTCTTAGTTCAGAAACCTGCTTCATAAGCATGGTTCCCCTTTCCTGATGCAATCTTAGTAGGTTCAGTGGAGGCCTATGCAGAAAACTGCTCCATAACATGTTTTGGGGTTTTTTTGAGAAAATGTCTCTGGAAAAAGTGAAAAGAACAATCTCACAGCCTGCACACACAGCCTGCACCAAAAGTTAAGTTCTAAATGTCATGATTTGTCTAAGCAAAAACTTCCAAAACAGGATTTCCAGTCTTCATAATTTATTAATCTCTGTTTACTGCCACTTTAGCTTACATCATTTTTATAACTATTTGTAGAACAAAAATGAAATAGTTATGGGATTTTTCTGTTGTTCCTATGAACGTTATTCACTTTACATGAGGCATTCTAATATATGTAACTGCATTTGCAAGTGGAGGGAGCAGGAGATACACCACATTTGAATACAAAACCAGCAGCTGAAATGTGATCTAAAAATAAAATAGGGACAGATGGGGACTCCTAATAAAGAAATCCTGGCAAAATGTCATAGATTTTTGTAGTTATTTTTGTTAGAGATTAAATAACTCTTCGCTTTTTGACTTTCTGTGATTTTATATTACATCTTTATGCTACCAGTATAATATGCACAGTCAACAGAAAAGTTTATTTGCATTCCACTTGTGCTGCACAGCAAATTTTTTAGTATCCAACAATAAAACTCAGATACTGCAGACTTGTAGGAAGGTCGATGTCTCTGAAGAGTTTTCATAATTGCAATCTATATACAAAGAGATGAAAATATGTAACAAAATTAGTTCAGAGAATTAAAAATAAAGGCAAATTCCTAAACTGTATAAAGTCAGAAGTTATTGGGTTAAAATAAAATAGTAAGAACTTATTTCTCATAGTAATTAAAAGCCAGCCAAATATTTAAAACATAAATAACTAAAATTTATCCCCAGAAATCAAAATCTCAGCAATTACATACTCTCAAAAAGCAGATATGACAAGAAAAAAAAATCCCAAACAGAATGTCAAGAAGAAACATCAGTTTTATAAAATAATTAAAATATTTCCATTGTGTCAGTATTTAAGAGTTCCTATTATGTTGAACATATTTGCTCTCCTCTAAATAAATTAATTTTGTACTTGAAAACATAAATGATCCTTGATAAAGCAGTACAAGTGATTAAAGACATAGATTACTCTCAGTCTTCATCAAAATAACTTCTTTCTGGAATGAAACTATTAGAAACCAGGAGTAACAATCTCAGCAATTCTTTGAGTTGTGAACTTCAGTTCAACTTTCAGAATATGTGAAAGCAAATAATTATTCTGATTCTATTTCTGAGTAATTTTTACAGGGTTGTTTTTTACAGAGGCTAAAGTGGACCTGCTAACTGAAGACTGACACTTCTTTTTAAATATTGATTTTTCTACTTATTTAATATAAATATGTGTCTTGTATTTCTGTGTATAGAAAGTAATAAAATCAAGGGGGAAACTTCAAATAACAAAGAAAACTTCTGGACTGAAAGTTAAATGTCAGTTTCTGAGGAAAAGTGAAAAAAAAGGACAGTGTGAATTAAATTTTGAATTTAGGATCACTTATAGTATCAAAAATATGTTTATTAAAAAAAATCCACAAAACCAATAGCAACAAAAATAAGCAAACAAAACCTGGGAAAAAAAAGAAGATGATCCTTTCTTGTCAAAGGTGGTGAAAATATTTACTTTTGCTATTTCCTAGTACCTTAATGGGAACTTGGCATCATAGCAAACAGTAACATTTTTACATCACTACTGTCAATGTATTAGTGAATTAGTGAATATTTATGGTAGTTTTAGGAAGATAATAAGGGACAGACAGCACTGTAGCTGTAGTGCTGAAATAACAGACCTCTGGCCCAGTCAGTGCCTTTGCCCTTTTTAGTCTTACACTCCCATGCATAATAAATAACACTGTAAAAAATGTATTCTGTGGTTGACACTTAGTATCTTAATTTCCACTGCTAAGGAAATTTCTTGCTGCCAAGTTGTAAACTCTTGAAATATAGGGTTTGTAATATAAGTGTTGCTACAACCTTGAATATAACTGAGAAAATGACACAACTATAATTGTGCTCCGTGAGAAACATAATAATGTATTCTGAACTCATAATTTGGTCATTTATTTTCTATAATTGCATTTTTACTTTCTCTTTAACTGAACGTTTTTAATTTTACAAACAGCATAGTTGTCGTTCTAAAACTTAGATTGGCTTCTCTTTGTTAGCTCTGAATTTCTTAGCTTTATACACCCTCCTTCTCTCCCCCTACTATTTCTGCAGTGACTTCAGACTGTGCGATACAGAAGTCTAAGGACCAGATTTCCAATTACAGACTGCAATTCCTTTAAAGCAAACCTCTAATTTCCCTCATACCTGACCTAAGTCTTTAGAATATTTCTAAAATAAAAATGAAAAAAAAAATAAATCTTGAGGTGAAAACCTAATTTTAACAACGATACAGAGAGGCCCAAACCAGGGGGTGGGTTTTTCTTCATTTATCTTCAGCCAACCAAAAGCAGAACCTAAAGGAAAGCTAATTGTCACTTCTTTCTCTGAATCATCTGCGTGATTAATGTGATTTCAGTGTGATTAATCAACTTAGGCGACACCTCTCTTTGCTGGAACCTGGAAAATAAGAAACTGTATCAGGGAACTCTTAAAGAAACTTCCCAGTCTGACCATTCCCTACACTCCCAAGGCCAGGGGCTTTCACTGCTGGGACCGGAGCCCCTTGGCAGCAGCAGCTCCAGGGACCCAAGGGAAGCCCCCTGACCCTGCACACCCCACTCACAGACACACACCAGTGTGAAAAATGATGTTCACTTTATGGTAAAATTAAAAATAGGTTTAATAAAAGAAAAAAAATAGACAATTAGGAGACAGAAATCAAGCAAAGGATTAATACAGTTGACTGGGTACGTTGGCCTAACAGGGTGGCTGGGCATTTAGCCAAGTGCACACCTGCTATTTCAGAGATATTCTTTAGATACCCTTTCTATTGCATCAGTCTGTTGCATATTCAAACTTTTCCACAAACTAGTTTCCATATTCCAGGAACTGTTTAGCATGGTCCTGCTTGTTTAGGGCATGTGTGTTTTTTGGCTGTGTCTTCATTATCACTTGCAGCTTGGGTTGTGGTCTATGCTTTCTTCACGCAGCAGGTGCTGATAGTTTGGCATGTCAATAGCACATATAACAATCATCTTAATATTTGTGAAAAGCCAATACTATAATGTGTATCTGTAACATCAGTTTTCCTCCCCCCTTCCACCCCAGGTTTCCCTCTGCAGAGTGTCAGCTCTCTCCTGCCATAAAGCCACTTATCCATGGTGCAGTGACACAGAAACAGCTCCAGCTGGTGCTCCTGAGGGATGCCCAACAAAGGAAGCCCATGGCTTTTATATCTTCACAGCCTGTCTGAAGGTCTTGCTCTTGCTCCTGGGGCCTCCCTCCTGCCCCTGATCGCTGGTGTGGCCCCTTTCCATCTTCTTTGTTATCCAGAGGATCAGTCCATTCACCTGGCTGGCACCACCCAGCACTGTTCCCTTAGTTATCCCAAAGTCTGACATTTCACAGCCTCTCATCTCAGACTTCCACCCAAGCCTGTATCTCCATCTGCAGCTTTCCAGCCCAGCTACCTGGACCAGATGTATTCCTCAACAGCAGTTAGGTAACATTGGGAGGATTACAGACTTTAGGGTGCTGCTTCTCCTAAAGGAGAAACTGTTAGTCAAAATTCTAAGCTCTCTCATTAGTCTCATTTGTCTTTCTTCACTTTTGTATTTTGGCTACTGAGGTGCAATAATGGATTTCAATTTGTGGTAACAAAAATAATTAGATAATTTAGTCTGAACCTTCTGTATAACTCAAAACATGAAATATCTCTGTTACTTTTTCTTTTAGTGAATATATCAATTTGTGCTATTCAGTTGTTATAAACAAAAATTTTTGAGGAAAAAAAAAACCCAACCTTTAAAATCCTTTTATTTTTAAATAACAGTCCCGATTCCAAACTGGACAAGGCAGCAGATATTCACAGTATTCCTCAATTAACTCAGAGGAAATGAAGTAAATAAAAAGTAAAAACAAACTAACCAGAAGAAGTAATTTATTTATATCTATCAGTATAGAAGCTGCTTTATTTATATCTATCAGTATCCACAACCCTCTTTTTTTTCCCCCAGAATGAAGCAATACCAAATCAAGACTTAAATAGTCATGGTTAAGTTGGTCCCCAAAAAATGCTCATCTCATGCTACACACAATCCTTTTCCTTTGGCAATAACTCTGATTTTAGGTATTTCCCAGTTCATATTTCGAACTGTGAAACACACAGTTTGTGTGCCACTAGTACTGTTTGCAAAACTATGCTACATATCTGATTAACAAAACAACTCAGGATAAAAGGACCTGTGAATAACAGTCCTGCACAAGGAAATAAGTGTGATTTTTCTGAGAAAAAGTTTATTACTGACTTAGAGGAGTTGCAACAGTGATAGAACAAAATGTATGTGTAAGTCTCAATTTTCTTAATACTTGAAGTCTATAGAAACTTTTAGAAATGTATTTGCAAATTTCCTCCATTTATGCAGATGCTCTTGCACGTATTCCCAACAATTACACCAAAAGAGACAGTGTATTACTCAATAGACTGACAGATTGATCTGAAAAGGTCTAAATTACAGTTTTCACTTTTTATCATGCTTTTAAAGAAATGTTTTCTTTATTCTGTCAAAGTAAATTTTAAAATTACCAGTAGCCTAAGGATGCCAGTCTCATTTAAATACTCTCAAAATTCAACAGGAATACAGACTGAATGTTTTTAAGCATTTAAAGCTGTAATGTAGTGAACCAAAATAAATATAATCTCAAGTTTGTCTTCAAATGTTTTCTCTTCCATTGCCACCTAATAGAATAATTATAATGCACTCTCAGAATTCATTTTCTGACCTCAAGTAACTTTCATTTTAAAACATGAGCAATCTACATGAGAAATAAAAACAGCAAACACATACACACAGAGACAACACAGAAAAAACCCAGCTAAGCAATGAAATGAGAAACCCCCAAATCCTTTTCAAGCACCTCACAAAATCCATGCAAGGCAGACTGAAAGAGATATAGAAAAAATGTCAACAAATTTTTAATAGGTAGCAGTAAAGGAAATAGAGCCAGATGTTTTGTACACACCCAGTGACATTACAAGAGTAAATGAGCATAAATTCAAGAAAATTCCAGTCAACCATAACAAAAATTCTGTTATAATGTCTAAATATTGGAAAAGGTTGCTCAGAGAGGTTGTATGATCTCCACCCTTGAAGGTAATCAAAACCCAGCTGAATATGATCCTGCATTGAGTAGGAGGCCTTCAGAAATGTGCTGAAATACTTGTATGATAATAATTATCTTGAAAAGCCATTCATCATTTAATTAATTTCAGTTCAATAGCCAATGACCTTGCTTATCACCCTACCCTTTACTCCCTCTGAGGTTAGAACGAAATACCTGAGAATGAGTCTATCAAGTACGCTTGAGTCTCTTTGAAAAAACAACATGACATTAGTGGACTCAAAGAGGTGATGGGAAGATCAACTTTTGCTGAGGTTGTCCCATCATCAGTCATATGCAACTGCATTAACATTGCTCCAGTGTTCTCTTTGTCTTTACAGTCACCCTATGCACTGACTGTGAATGTGGGAAAAGCCTGACCCAGAGGCAAGAGGAGATCAGGAACAGCACAGTACTTCATCTGGAAGAAGGAGAAGAGGCAGCAGTGGCTGTTTATTCTGATGCAGAGACATGTAGTTTATATTGATTAAATCAGAGAAGCCAAGACTCTGTGACCTTTTAAGGCTGAACAGCAGGTATCTTTCACAGTGAAAATGACAGCAGGAACATTGTAAACACATTCTTTAGTGTAGTATACTCAAGTTCCCCCAAAAAACTTGCTTAGTATTAGTTAAAGAGGAATGTGGATTCCTATTACTTACAAACGTAATCAATCTTTTTATTATCTATTATTTGGTGGTTTAAAAACAAATAAATAAAAATATTCTTTTTTCTTACCAAAATCTGAAATCACAGAATATGGGACAGTTACCTGTGTCTGATGGGCACTACTGCTCAAAAGTTAGAAATAGAAGTAAATGTCAGATTGCTAACAGTTTTAAAATCAACTAATTCTTATTTAACCAGATCTTACCTTGACTTCTCCTGTATATATTTCTGAAAGAAAACCAGAGAAATTTGTGAAAGAGCCCTAACCAAATGGACCCATGCACTTTGAAGTTTGATAACTGCAGTAAGTATCAACAAGCTAAGAAACAGTTTTCCTGTGTCTACCTGCTATCAATCAGCATGCTGTCTTATGAGATATAAACTTTTCTAAGCGGTACTTATGGTGACAAAGAGAGGAAAAGAGAGAAACAAATTATATTATTCGGCTACAAGCACTTTAAAATAAACTTTTTTAAAAGCTCAGGGCATTATTTAGACTCCCAGGCTTTTGTAAGTTTTTTACTGTTTTGACTTGTGTGGAAAAGAAAAAGAAAGCTGCAATTACCTAGCAGTATAAACTCACTGCTGTGCTAAGCTTCAGCTTTCTTCTTAGACAGTATTGTAGGTTACTAATTACAGTTTGACTGACAAAATAAACTTATTAGGTTAGCAACTGCCTTTTTGAAGGGAGTGGAAAAAACAGAATTTATATTCAGGCGAAAGAGACTCTTGTGAAATTTCTAAACAGTCTCTCAACTGCTATGGTAAATGCCTTGTAAACTGCCTAAATTCCAACTGTGTAATATGAAGGTTCAAAATTAAAGTGGTGTTTGTTTGAAAAACCATTGAAATGAAAAGTTCTGAATATGTTGGAGAGTTATTTGTGTTTCCCTGGAGATGATTAGGCACTGAATTAGAGTCTATGACTAAGTAAAATGTAGAAATATGAAATGTGTTTTTTTAAATTTTATTTTTGACTACATTATTGTCTTAGTTTTAAAAAATGACTATTTTAAAAGTTGCCAAGTTCAGAAGTATGAGCATAAAACATTTCCGAAGCTGTATTTATATGTGACGTGTATATTATGTAAAGATATATGTCTTCACAATTACTCAAACAGGTTACCTACATACATAGATGCTGGTAAGACAAATAAAAATGATATTTTGAAATTTACATATGGCATTATTTAAAGTATGTGTCATTGGAAACATTTCCTTATTTAATGATCCCTCCTTGGAGAGTATGCCCTTGAGCAGTAAGGACATTTGTATCCCTTTTTTAAAATTAAAGTTAATTTTCCTCATCAACTCCCTTAAAGTAAAAGTCTAAGTATCTGAAACAATAAGCTATTATCAGGCTTTATCACAGTGATGTCAACTTTTGAATGATGGGCTTAACACTGAAAATAGAATGTGTACCCTAAGATGTGTAAAAAGTGTATATTTTCAAGGATACAGGCTTTATGTTTCAGTCCTGATGTACAAAACACAATAAATGATGATAGACCATGTTTTGTTCCATTGACATATTTTTCAGAGCTGCATATTTGAGATTAGTATTTGCTGTAATTTACTTATCCCAATTTCTGTAAAAATGGGAGAGATATGATTGATAGATTTTTTTTTTCTTTAAAGGTCATTAAAAGGAGAATTCTTTTTGTGTGCTGCTACATAGCAACACCTTAAAACTTTTCCTTATAACCATTTTGAAAACTGCATCAATGATACAGATAACTATTAAAGATCCAGTTGCTGATTTCTGTCTGCAGATACCGGCTCTTTGGAAATTATATTAGCTAACACAGACTAACTCACAGCTTGTGCCTCAGATGCAATAAGCATTCAGCAAGAACTAATGACTAGTATGAAGGAGTACTGTGCAAATGGCCTCACAGTTTCCAAAAATGAGAGGAGAGCAGGAAGGGAACCATCATGTCATCCTGAGTTATCAGGGACACCACATTGTCCCTCAGTATGGCACATCTTCAGAATTTGAACAGTCAATAAATCCACATGGGATCATGTGCTAATGAAGCATGCCAAAGCAATACAAATCTGTAAGCTCAGCAATAGGCAGTGTTATTGAAATTAACCCAAAAGGTGAAGTAGAAGGATCTTCACAATTACGTTTTAAACCCTGACCACTTAGTTTCTGACATGGAACAAGCAAAGCATGGGACCTGATGCAAATCTGTTGGTGTTTGCTAGCAATTACATTCTGGAGCTGGAAAAGAATAAGGAGATAAAACATCTTGCTTGAAGTTATTTCCTACCTCAGCTATATATATATCTCCTCAATGGTTTAATGTATTGTGTTTGCAAAACTTCTATTTTGTAAAATCTCCCCCTTCCCTTTGCATGTATGTGTACACACATATAAACACACACAGAAACACACACAAACTGGTAAATCTTATTTATTTATCATATCAGAGTTTATTTATTTTTTTAGGCCACTGCTTGTTCTATATATGGATATTCTGGCACTAATTATAGAACAGATTGTGTTGGGATTTCTACAGGACTGCACTATGGCAATACAGATTAAGCAATTAACCTTGATGTCACTGTAATTATTAAGATACTTTAGCAAAATGAACTAATTTCCCCACAGGATGTTCTGCTGAAATCAACTTCCACTCTTTTTAAGATGCCAAAATAGAAAATGTTAATGGAAAACTAAGTTTGCAAGTTTCATAAAGTGCTGGGTCTTTTCAGTGGTCATCTTTTAGAGTTTCACACAACAGCTGACGCCAAACTCAGAAATATATATTTTCATAGTAGATAAATAAAAATGTATGCAATAATATTCTGTGGAGGTCATCGAAAAAATGGGAAAAAAAACCAAACAAAAACAGGTAACACCTCTTCATTTGGTGCTTTTACCATGCAACTTCCAACCTTAAAATTTTAAAATATACAGCCAAGAGAAACTGGCTTGTATTTACATTCTGTACACTATTCAGGTAATAAAACTGCTTGCATTCAAAATAAAAACTTTATATGCTAAAATCTGCTATATTTGAAACACCATTATATGAAATATTTTGTCTTCATATTTACATACATACTTAAATTTTAAATTATTTATAGTTACCTTAGTTCTTAAATTTACTAAAATTACATTTATCCCAAATGATACTTAGTTTTAACTAGCTCAAATATGAAGTAAATATTAATGTTAAAAAAGATTTTTAAAAATCTCATTATTGGGGTCTTTTCTATGTATAGAGCAATATTTGTCCTGCAGAATTTTTTTTTTTGTAAAAGACCAAACATTTTCTTGAGTCAACAATTACATTTCGATCATTACATGTAATATTAAGACTAATTACAAAAGCAAGATAAAAGGAAGAAAAAAAAGCATTCAACAGGAAAAAAAAGGCAAGAAGCAGACATTATTTTACGATTTTTTTTTTAGAAAAAATTCTGAGTTTTAATACATTTTTGATAATAAATTTGAATGTATTTCAATTAGTATTTAAAATTCTGAGTAACTACGTGGTAAACTAATGAAATACATATTCAGAATAGTTATTGTCATAAAATTAATTGTATCTATATTATGATAAAGTGTAGACATTACTATTACTAAGCAGTTTCATTTGTCTTCCTATGTAGAAATAAAAACACAGAAGAAAAATTGTGAACATGAAGACAGAAAAATCTTAATTTTTTAGATTAGATAAAACCCCACAGTTTGCCTTTTTTATAATTCTTCTAATGCAGCACATTTGCATAGTACTGAAGTCTATTCAAGCAGCTACTTCAATTATAAATGGAACTGAAGCTATTATCAGTTACACTGGTAATTCTTCAGATAATGTTTTTTTTTCAAAAGGAGGAACAGTCCTTGAAATTCCTCATTCTCTCTTTCATAGTAGAACCATTTTCTTCTTTTTCTTCAGGTCTTGGTGATGTTGAATGGAAAATATTTAGAAAATATGTAGGCCTTATCAGGCTGTTGCTTCCTGGCTGTACCTATTTAGAAGAATTCAGATTTTTTNGAACTGAAGCTATTATCAGTTACATTGGTAATTCTTCAAATAATGTTTTTTTTTTTTCAAAAGGAGGGGCAGTCCTTGAAATTCCTCATTCTCTCTTTCATAGTAGAACCATTTTCTTCTTTTTCTTCAGGTCTTGGTGATGTTGAATGGAAAATATTTAGAAAATATGTAGGCCTTATCAGGCTGTTGCTTCCTGGCTGTACCTATTTAGAAGAATTCAGATTTTTTTAATAATTTTTTTTCATTTTAATGGAGAAACAAGACTTGTAGGTTTCCTGAGATTTGTTTTTTGTTTTGAGAACAGTGGAATATTTACAGACAGATGTAATAAACACTGTCAAATAATTTGTGTTTTGGTGCATATAAAATGTAAATATGTTTTATAAAATGAAATGCACAAGCAGGTCGGGCATGAAGCCAACTAATTCCAGGACGGCTACACCCAAAAGCCGTGAATGCAGGAAAGACAATGCCCCTGCTAGGAAATCAGGAAGCACACTATTAACACCAGAATAAAGGGTAAATCAAGATTGGAATCAGTCCTCTGGGGGCAGTGGAACTGTGAAGTGCTCAGCGGGAGATACCATCAGGAGAACCCTCCCATTCAGAACTTCACCTCCCATTCATACACCAGAGGAACAAGCTTAACATTCATCTTTCTTCTGGAGCCCCCATTCAGCAGTCCAGACGGCAGAAATTAATGTGAAGAAACCAACCCAAAGACAAAGAACTGTGGGGAAATCCTCTGCCACCAGCCAAATAAACTGTATAAAAGAGGACCCCAAAAAGGGCGAATTCATGAACGAGGGGAGTTACAGT
>VXBR01010288.1:33285-143415 GCA_013400215.1 Cisticola juncidis | reverse complement strand
AAGACAAAGAACTGTGGGGAAATCCTCTGCCACCAGCCAAATAAACTGTATAAAAGAGGACCCCAAAAAAGGCGAATTCATGAACGAGGGGAGTTACAGTGAGACAGAGGCTGTAGCTGAGGCTCACCCAGTGCCGATCCTGGGCATCGACACTGAACTTCTGATTGCTGGCTTGCCCAAATTTTATGTCATGTAATTCTTTAATTAATAAAATTTTATTTTATTAATTGGAATTGGCTTGGCATTTATAACACAGAGATGCAGCTGCACTGGAACCATTTATGCAGGGGTGTGTAATGAAATTAATTGGAAAAATTAAGAAAAGCTTAACTAACCGATTTAGGATACTGAAGAATTTACAATGCTCTAAAAAGAAAGGGAAATTTAATCTGTGAATGTCTGTTTCTACAACAATCAGTGTTTTGATTGAAAACAGGACTGCCCTAACTACCATGAGTCAGGAAGGGCCTGTACCTGATTGCTCCCAGCAAAGGTCTAGCTCATTTCTCTCCTGCTCTGTCCTACAGGAGTCATCGCTAAAAGCAGCAGTTTCAGTAAAATATTCCCAAGAGCTGCTAGCACAACACAGCAATCCACTGCTGACCATTTGTGGCCATTTGTTTTTTTATTTGCTCTAAATTATTTTCTTCAGTAACATGTTTTTTCACTTGACCGTTTTTCATTCCTTTCCTCTGATCTGCAGATTTTTGTAATAATGGAAAACCTTGTCTAGTTTTAAAATGTAAAAACTTTCAGTATATTTTAATGTCCTTGTAATATCCCAAAGAAAATATTCTATAAAAAACTTAAATGTGAAAATTATTTGTTAGTAGTTCTGTTAATGAGCTGGATATTAGTCCCTTGGAATACTTAAGTAGGTGCTTTGAAGGTGTTCCAACTATGAGGTGACAGATGCCTTCCAGACAAGTACCACAAATACACAAATTACATGGAGAAATAGGAAAATTACAAAGAAGTTAAATGATTCACTGGGATCCCTGCAAGAGCTGAATGCATGAAAATAAAGAAAAAAAAAAAAGTCAAAGTACAGAACTGCTCTTAGGTGAGTTATAGTGTATTAAACAAACATAGTTATTTAAATTTAAATTTGTTTAGTCTTGTTGTCATTGTTGTTTGGGTGGTTTTCTTTGGTCAGGTTTTTAATAAATATAATAGATAGATTTACAAAAAAAAAGGTAATTTCTCTGCTTATTGACTACCATAAGGAACAATATTATTATGGTATTATACATTAATCAGTACATTTACCTACTGAAAATATTTCTAAAAGTGTGCATTTGCATTTCTGTAATGTGTGGCTATATGATTCTGTAATATACACAACAGGGAAACCATAAGAACTTTATGCCTTCCCATCTCAGAGTCCAAAGCACAAGCCTTAGGTCTTCTTTCTCATTTACTGGGATGTTTTTCCACATCCTTTATTTCTCTTTCTTGTACCTGTCAAAGATTCTTGTTTTGCCAGCTCTTTGCAGCCATTCAGGTGAGCAAGGGGTGTCACAGGCCCCTTTGCAGGCGGCTGAAGAGTCCCAGAGGAGCAGAGGCAGGAGAGGCAGGAGAGGCAGGAGAGGCAGGTGGGCAGGGGTGCAGTGCACGGGCAGGGTGCAGCCACCTCCCAGCTCCTGGGACTGGGTGTTAGGTGGGTGCAGTATTTCGGCTGGGGGCTTTTTTGGTGGGTTTTTTTGTTGTTTTTTAGTTGGTTGTGGGGTGTTTTTTTATTTTTGTTTTTGTTTGGTTTTTTTGGTTTTTATGGGTTTTTTCCCCAACTTGACTAGAGCCAGTGACGTCGCTGTTGGGGCCGCTGGCTGCAGGGCTGTCTGAGCCCGCTGTTCTTCTGGAGCACTGCAAGAAAGTCACCTGAGAACGGCGAGAGCAGGTGAGGGATCTGCTCTGTCCAGTGGCAGAGCTTAAGGAAGGAGTGGAAAGGCCAAGGAATATCAGGGAAAGACAAACAGGCTGTGGAGTTACACCCTCCCAGTCCTGAGAGAAGCTCCGCAGGAGTCAAAGGAGCTCTGCCTGTCTTAGTAGCCTGCTTTCTACACAGTCGAAGAGGGCTCTAATAGCTCAGAGGGAAAACAGGCTCAAGGGAGACCTTATCACTCTCAACAGCTACCTGAAAGGAGGCTGTAACCAGCTGAGAGTCAGTCTCTGCTTCCAGGCAATTCTCAGTAGGACAAGAGTCCACAAGCTGTGCCAGGGGATGTTTAGGCTGGACATTAGGAGGAATTTATTCACAGAAAGGCTGATTCAGCTCTGGAATGTGCTGCCAAGGGAGGTGATGAAGTCGTAGTCCCTGGAGGTATTTAAGAAAAGGCTGGATGTGGCACTCAGTGCCCTGGTCTAGTTGATGAAGGGGTGTTAGATAATAAACTGGACTATATGATCTCAAAGGTCTTGTCCAGCCTAGCTAATTCTGTGATTTTGCTTTTGTCCCTTTGTCAAAGGTCCTTGATTTTCCTTTCCCTCATGTACTGACATTACAATAGAGTTTTTCTTTTGAATAATCAATTAACTATTTCACAAATGGCTGCCCAACAGTGGATGGACAATTTGTTTCACTGGTATCTGTTGCTCACGGCTAAAAATGCTATCACCTTGTTTTCTTTATCGTGCAATTTGAATTTCTATTTAGGTTCAGTAAGGTCATAACAGGGCTTTACAAATAAGCATATTCAGCACAGCTTTTTCCTCTTTAAGTGCTTCCATAGCCAATACATTTCTGACGTTTATGCAATATTCTTTTATTTTTTATATGGGCAGTGTAATCGATGGATTACAATGGGGAAAGCATAATTTCTCTGAAATTCTCTGAATCACAAATGTTGAAGAATCAGGCTTTTGAGAAGTAAATATTCATAAAGCAAAATTAGATACGTAAAACTGTAAAGGAAGATCATATTGCCTGTGTCAGGAAAATGAAAGACCCTATTAATTTTTTAAGCTAAAAATTACCTATTTATTCAATTCAGACCTAATAGTAATTGAAGCAAAATTCAGAAATCTACACTTTGTAATTTTATATATTCATTTAATGACTGTAGGGACTTTCTTAAGAAACCTACAAGTCAGATGTACAGACTCTCTTAAAAAGTTATTATTTTTGTGATTTCTAGCAGTGTTTCTATGAATACTACTGCACAGAATTCCTCATAAATGAAACTTTGACAAAAAAATGAATAAACAAATAATGCAAGAAAGAAAAGAGATATTAAATGCAAAAAAATATCTCTGGTTCATGAGTATGTAAAATGCAGACGTGTGGGTGCTAATCAAATATTTTGAGTGAGTTAGTTACAGGCAATATAAGAATAAAAAATTATATCAATTTATCACCTTGCATATGCTTATGCATTCTGAAACCTTTTGGAATATATAGGCCTGCCAAGAAAACACCACCTACAGTCTGGTGTAAATTAATTCCTTTAGCCTGACTTTAAGACCTACTTAAACAACCATAAAACTGTCAGGTTTAAAGAAAAACATTAATTTGTTTTTCATTCATTTCATAATTCCCTAAGTTGTCCTTTTTTTTTAAGAAGTAGGGCAGAATCAAAACTGTTATTCTAAACCAAATGCAATTGAATGGAATCTCTAGAACATTTATTTGTGAAGCCTTTCATGAAAACAAGCAGCAAGATAAAGGAAAGAAACAAAAAACTCAAAAAAATTAAAATAAAAGCTTCAAGTAAAATAAGTACTGACTGTTATTTTTTCTTAAAAAGCCTGCAGGAGGTTCTCAATCATACCACTACATTAGGGAAGAGAAACCATAGGGTACTAAACTGTTTGAAAAAGGTAATAGGAAAAAAACCTTTCATAATACTTTCTTTCTCAAGTATGTCTTTATATATGAGATACTAAACAAAAGAGAAATTACCTTGCTTGACCTAATTTTAATCTATAATTCTTTAAGGCATACATACTGTCAATTGAAAAAGGAGGAAATACTGTTGTAAAACATTCACCTCCACAAACTGCCATTATTCTTCTCTCAACTTTGATGTTATCTTCATAAATTTTAAGATGTCATATTTCTCAGCTTTGCTGGATGAGATCAGCTTCTTAGATCAGAGAACAAGAGTTTTTTATATGTTACAGAAATTACTAAAATCTGTAGAAATGTGAGTTTTCTAAGAGTAACTATCAGCACTGCAGCAACGTTTGTATTTTTCTGTCATTCATAATGCTGCATGAGAATGAAACCTCACGAAGTATATTTTGAGTCCTTGGGGCTTAAGTATATTTTGAGCTCTTATGTGTACATATATGATATGTACATATAAGTATTGTTTTATGTGATCATCACTACAATCCAACCTTTTCTAGGATATTGGCAGTTTGGTGTTGTTGGTTTGGGTTAGGTGTTTTTTGGTGGATTTATTTTGGTTTTGAGCATAGAAGGTCATAGAAGAAAGCTGGTTCCCTTTGTTTAGCTTTCACCTACGTGTCATTTCCCTGTAATAAAGGAAAGAGCTAAAAGGGAGCAGCCTTTATGAAAAGTAATTCCACTCTATAGATTAATAAAGACTACACCAACATTTTTAGAAAACTGAAAGCTTAAAAATTATTTTTCCCATTGTTCATGTACAAGGGTATCTACCATACTGAAACATTTAACAGCCAAAAATAGGTCACCTACAGTATGATGCAAAACAAAATATTGATTTTTAATGTAAACACACAGTGCTGTAGTGGCATTAACAAGTTCCTCATTTTGTTTATGTATTGCTGACAAGCATAGAGAATACTGTTTAGCATAAACATGAGTGGATGTAACCTCTTCTTACTGAGGAACCATCACTAATAAGACTGTCTGACATGTTATAACAAGATATTCACTAGACTAACGTGAACATATTGACATTGACATATGACATGGCTTTCCTCAGCCTACTATATATCACTAGTTTTCTCCAGGTCAATTGAAATCAGTCTGTTGGTCATAAAGAACTTGAAACTTGTGTAATGAGAATTTGCTTTTGATAGCTTCACTGTGATGAGGTATTTTCTAGTTCAAATCCCTCAGCCTACTTATTACCTCGTCCCTTTCTCATTAGCAAATAGCTGCAGAAGAACTATGCTTTTCAGTCATTTCTCAAATAATTTGCATGATACCACAGGGTTTTCTGAACTTCTCATTTAATATCTGACCTTATCAGTAGTACTACTAGTAATTTTTGAAGATCTTTTCCTCTCTTATGATATCTCACCAACAGTATTTCGACATAATGAAAAAGTATAAAATGAGAAATTGTCACCTCAGATCCCATTTGATACCTGCAGGGACCCTGTAGTGGAAAACTGAAAGGGTTCCTTAATATGAGGCAGAACACTAAAACCTAATTTTACCCTACAATGTTCATATTTTTAAATAAGATACACTGATACAACTACCCTTCTTTTCTTATTCCTTCCTCTGTTCATTCCTTTTATTTCTTTCTTTTGGAGCAATCATCCTGATTTTCTGGTCCCATTTCATATCAACTTTTGAGAAAATTATCTATAAACTGAAAAAGCACTCAGAAAAGATGAAAAAGTTCTGATAATTCTTTCAGGGTCACTATAGATATCAATTTTATATTTCATACTTCCACAAGAAATTCTTATCCAAAGAGATAAGGACAATTTGAAAAAATATTAAAAACTGTTTTCCTAATATTTTTATATTTGCCCTTCAACGGTTATAAAAAATGTTGTTTTGTTGGGGTGTTGACAAGACAACCTTCTTCAGGCTATTTTCTGTTCTAGTTAGAAATCACAGAATTGCAGACTCCAGGACTCAGAGTGAACTGAAAAGATCACCTGTAGTCAAAGATGGCTTCTTTGGGAAAAAAAACAAACAAACAAACAAAAAAACCACCAAAAAACTTTTTATGCTAATTGCTGCATCCTTCTACCAGTATTCATTTTATTGGGACAAAAAAACCCCATGAACCAGGAATATTTTTATATGTTTAGTATTCATTTGAGTGATAAATTGCCATGATGACCAGCTGCTTAGAAAAAATGGATGAAAAATTGTGACTTCCAAGGAGATTTAAAGCTTCATTATATGGCTAGCATGGAAAGTTTTCCAGTAACAGGAAAGGTCTGTCAGTTACAACAAATAGCAGAGATGAGAGATTACAGGATTTTAAGTAAAGTTTACTTTCAAGTTATTGATCTTCAGCAAATTACTCAAATTCAGAAGAAATACTGTTAAATATACAACATAAGTGTATATTAATTTCTTGTCAATAATTTCTGGCGTCTTGAAAACAAAATGGATATTAATATTGCAAATGTGTCAAAGCAGAATTTTAGAGGAGAATAATGCACTTTTTTTCTTTTAGAATAGTGCAATATAGCGTTACAAAATCAATGCAAAACTCATTTCTCATATTGAAATTTTAATCTTATTTTGAAGACATATCAAAACATTTTCTAACAGGATGATTTATAAAGTTGTACATTATAGCAACTTACGATGACTTTAATAAAAATGTATTGAAGCTATAATTTTAAATTTTTTTGTACGATACAAGAAGATAGTATTGGATGCATCTTATTGTGAGATAAATTTAAATTAGTCTTTTTAAAAAGATGTAATTGTGAGAAGTTATATGACATCCATAAAGACTGGAGATATGAGATATGAGTATATCAAAATGAAGAGCTTCAAATTCAAATTTTTGCTTTTACAACACTATGATATCACAAAAGCAATTAAATTTTTGATTACTTTTAGAAGTGTTAAAAGTGGTGCTGTATGACACGAGCAGTGTGAATTCTGCAATGGTAGACACACAGAGGATGTAATTTCTTACAGTTTGACATATCAAGGGTGTCTACAGCCCCACCAGTTCTTAGGTATAATCTATGTAACTGTCTTTTCTGGAAATCAGAGCCCAGTGAGCTGAGTATAAAACCACAGGAAGGCTTCTCCCTGTAGCAGATCCCTAAATTTATCATATTCTCATGGAAAGAAGTCTATGGAAAAGAACATGATTTCTTTAAGGCAAGAAATCCTACTACCAAGTCTCACCAAAAAAGAAGAGGTAGCACAACTGAAAGCTTTTAAAAAATTTTATTTGTTTTGGACTTCCTATTCATGTACTTTAGAAAATTCTGTACCTGCTTTCACTATTTTAAGTTGAAAATTCACTATAAGCAATGAGCTTATATCATCTATTTTTTATATCCTCTAGATTTTATACTCTGTCAGAATCTGCTAAGCCACAAGCCAGCATTTATTTAATCTGCAATTTTCTCTTCTTTACATGAACTTTTATTGGCTTTTCCACCTGTCCCAGAGCTCTTAGTGTGATACACTGTTATAAAGTGTAGCTATAGCAAGACCCTGGCACTACATAATAAATTATGAGCTAATGTAGTGTTCTCTGTGTATCTTCTTTTATTCTTAAATGTAGACATTTTAAAAGTCACATTTGGGGAAAATAAAAAACATCAAAAGCATTTACATAGATATCCTTCATCTGGGAATTTTTGCACAATTCTCATGCAATTTTCTTTACTTCATTTAGGACTACATTTTATCTCTAATTATATTCTAAAATGCAAAGAGCATTTCAATGACTTTTTTAGGTGTACCTAAATATTTTACCCCTAACACACATTAAAGGTATAGAGACAGTTAATGATGCAGATATGAACCTAGTGAGATTTCAAAGGATTTACCAGTCTTCAATGAAGAAGTTTCTTCTGGAAATACTTAGTTTCAGACTCATACATGTCTATAAACTTTCAGGTATCTAATTGTCTGTGCTTTTCTGTATGTAAAAAAAATATTATTATAATACTTTTAAGAAAAGAAAACACTAAATATGTTGATCTCTAAATATGAGAAGCATGGATATTTTTGTGAACAAACCTTAGAAATCTTCCAGCAAGCTCTTGTTATGCTGATACAACTTATGGTACAACCCCATGCTCCCTAATTAAAAACTAAAGACTAATCCTTGCTGCTGAATTTTTTCTAACATTTTTAAATATAGGTAACTACTATTCAGTAAAGGCACATATATGATCCAGGGCCAGTTCTCTACAAGGCTCACACCATGTTGTGTGAACTCACAATGCTCACAAAGCTGCTTCTGTGGTGCTTAACCCCTGGGAGCAGCAATGCAGTGTCCCTGTGTGCAGTTGTTTAGTGAGATAGCTGAAATACCACATTAATACATCTCATTTTACTCTGAGGGGTCTTATTCCTGTCCATCAAGAAATTAATTTCTACCTTGAACATATGAATTAACTTAATACCTTTGGACATTGTACACACCTACGTCACAGTTCAGTCCTCAGTAGATGCCCCAAAACAATGCCCATTGTTTTTATTAAAAAAAATAAAAAGTGATGGGTTTATGACAAATATTGTTCAAATCAACCTCCCATTCAAACTCTTTTCTGCTGTTTAATCCATCAAGAAAATAAATTATGTGCAATCCAAGCAATTGGACAGAAGGCAACAGGCAGAAACTGATGCATAGGAACTGTCACCGGAATGTGAGGAAGAACTTCTTTTCTGTGTTGATGACTGAGCACTGGAACAGGCTGCCCAGGGAGGTTGTGGAGACTCCCTCACTGGAGATATTAGAGAACTGTCTGGACTCAACCCTGTGCAATTGCTTTGGGATGACCCTGCTAGAGTGAGGGCATTGGCCTAGATAATGCACTGTGGTACTTTCCAACCTTATCCATTCTGTGATCCTGCAATAATCTTCTTACACCAACTAACAGTTAAAAATATTGTTCTTGGGGAAAAAAAAACAAACCCAACATTTGGCAAGATTCCTATTAGGAAAAAGAGATGCTTGACTTTTATGTTGCATATGGAAAATTTCACAGGCACAGTCTCTGAGGAAATGGAATATGAGCTAAGCAGTTTCTTTCTGAATGGTGTTTTATAGAACTAAGTGGGAAAATATCATACTAGAAACAAAGTCTGCACGACTTAAAGCCAAACACTCAGAGCTCTTCATTTTAAAGAAGAAATACAATTGCAGTTCTCATAACAATGAGGATACTGATCTTACCTATACATTTTCAACTATTCCAAATATTCCTATTTACTTGAAAGTGTCTTGAAATCAGATTTTTTCCCACAGAAAAAAACTTATCATTATGGACTAGTATAATTGGAATATTTTCCATCTATTTCATTACAGAAGTGTTTCATTTATTTTACCTTTAACAGAAAGAAACAGAATTGCTGCTGATATCAAAGCAGGGCTGCAACTTGATACTATAACTGTAGATTTTAAAATAACAATTCTAACAGATTTTTTAAGTTCTGGCAGAAAAAAAATCTTTAGACAGAAAATGAATTTTTTTTTTTTTTTTTTTTTTTTTTTTTTTTTTTTTGCTCCAGGATGCTCATCAAACATCAAACAATAGGTAGCTGCTGTTAATTACTGCAAGGATTGATTTTATCTATTTTAACATTCATCCTCTTTGCACTTGGGTCTGATTTTCCAGATGCTGTCAGGCATTGGTAATAAGGAAGCTGGTAGTAGTGAACTAGGAACTGGATCTTTTCCTAGTTAGCCTGAGAAAGACAAAGCAAAACAGCAGCCCTGAAAATTGCTTGGAGAAAATCTCTATTCTGTTCCATTCCATGCTAAGCAATTCCACCTGTGCCATCTACAGTATGCTATGCTATTCCAATCTGCTAGCCCATTCTTTCTACCTCTGTTTGGGATACTGGTTTTGGGACAGAAAGGGTGATACTTATGCTACATGACATGAAGCCACCTGAAAGCTGGAATGGCTGCTAGAGGCTGGATATTAATTTTTAATGATAATTAATTCTCATTAATGTTTGTTCATTAGTTATCTTAATCTCAGTCCTTCCCTGAAACTATGAAAATCCATAAAAGAACTGAAACTCACATCCTGGCACTGTGTACAATGCTGGAGGGACTGAAATATGAATTTCAGGAAGAAGGATGCAGGAAGAACTGAATGCTGAAAACAATTCTTATTGATGTTTAATCTCTGTACATACTTTATTGTCTGTGAACTGAAGGCAGGGCGAACATTGCAGGGGTAATGGGCAAGCGGGGCTAGATAACAACTGCTGAAATTTCTGATTTATTTGTGAGCAATTTTTCAGTGTTCTCTTCAATCAATAAAAATGAGTTGTCATAATTTTTTATTGCTTGCAGTATATAAAGATATTTGATTAAATTACTATCCTTTATTCATGTTTCTGAAACATGCCTGAATATGAAAGTTCTGAGAAGCACAATTTTATTTCTGTATTAGAACTCAGAATCACCCACTTATATATAAAAGTAAATATTCTAAAAGACATTTCTGGATTTTACTTCTCAGTATCATTCAGATTGTTTTCCAGTGATAGCCCTCATCTTCCACAGTAAGTTAGTGAACTGTCATCTTTAAAACAACAGAGAAGCAAATAACTAAAATACTTCAAAAGAAGAATAAGATATAAATGGAGACTTGTGGTAGGGATATTTTTTCCAGCTATTATATACCAGTAAAAGTAATATCAAAGAGATGAACATGGTTCCTGAGAAATTGGACTTTATTTACTAAAGAAGAGAGAAAGGAAACACATCTTTCACTCAGATAAAACACTTCTCAAATATTACATATGGAAACTCAAGAGTTAATATCAGGTGACTAAAAAAATCATTCAAAAAATCAGGAGACTTTTCATTCATCATTCAAAAAATCAGGTTCAGAGACAAACTAGTCTTTAACTATAGTACATAAAAGTATTTTCAAGGCAACCATCATATTTCTAAAATTTATTTGGATTTATAAACTATTTTTATTTTAAGGTTTATCTTGCATATAAAAGTAGAGGCATATATGGGATTTAATTTAGTCATTTTAGGACATCAGAGGTCTGCCTGTATGTTTCTTGGTGTGGCTTTTCTTGGACAAATCTTTTAAACAATCTGACGGGCTTCCATGGTGAAGTAACTGGCTCAATGGATGAAGGGATAGCTGTAGAAGTAATTTGATTTTAGCAAGAAGAAGTTTCAACAACATCCTTCTTGGCAATCTTTTGAGGCATGGACTGTATAGATAGACCATAAAGTTGGTGAAAATTTATGCAGCTACTAGGTTCAAAGGGCAGTTAATGACTCAAAGTGGTCATTGGTTAAACATCGAACTCCTCTGACCCATTTTCTTATAAAAACTTTGTTTTCATTTTTCACTGGGTCAGATGATTTCTGATAAAAGTGAAGTAATATTTTATTCATAAGTAATGGGCAATGGCATGTGTACATATAGTTTTGTTTATCCTGAGACAACTGTTTGCTTTTCCCATTGTTTTGAAGGATGTGGTACAAAACTGTGTTTTACCTATGCCAGGAACTTAATTTGGTATATAGAGAAGACACTCTTGTGGTTTGACTTTTGTTCTTTGCTCTCGCAATGAGGAACTGCAGCATCCTCAGGATGTCTTAAAGCCAAGAGTCAGTATGCAAACCTGTATGGGCAGCATTCTAATCATCTATTTACTGTTACTCTCTTGGAGTTTCTTTCTGCTTCTCCTCACTTCATCACTGAAAACTTCTAATATTGTTTAGATTTGTGTAGCATCTGTCACAGCTCTGTAGCAGCAGTTTCAGACAGAAGGAGAAAGCTCAGATCAATGGAATCACATCTCTCTGTATGTACCTCAGGTCAAAATATGGTTAATAATTCTGATCACTTTGATGTCCATGTATGTGCTATCCTTTTCTCAACAAAACCAAATGGAACTATCAGATGTAACTGTATGTAAAGCCTATTTGGTAGAATATTTCTCCTGAAAACCTGAATGAAAACAATTTAAAAAATCTTAGAATCATAGAATCATTAGGATTACAAAAGACCTCCAAGGTCACCGACTCCATTTGGCTTGATATTCTGCACCAACCACCTTATCTTGTTTGTCCTATGTCTATTATCAATCATATCTTGTAATGATTGTTTTATCAAAGCTTTTATTCAACATTCAATTTTAACTGTAGTTATCTAATGTCACAAAAAGTAATGATTCTTATTAACATTTCAATCAGACACTTTTTTCAGGCTATATAGATTTATCCATAGTTAGCATTTCTCAGCTTTTAAGACATTTTCTGTTCTTCTGAATTTTATCTCTGCCTTGTAGCACAACTAAAAAGACAGACTGAAACTCTATACCTTTGTATGTTAAAAAGGATTTTGAAACAATATAGGCTGAAATGCTTCATCTCAAAATCTTGCATAAAAGAGCATGTAAAAATCCAGTCTGAGCTGATCTATAAGAATATATTGTGACCTGAATAGTAAAGATTTCAGTGGGGGTTACATTTTTCTTTGCTACCAACACAGATTTAGTGGTGAGAGCCAGCAGAACACTTTATTTCACAGGACTATTGACTATGTTGGTTATAAATAGTCTTAATAAAATCTTGTCCTTAATCATGATATTCAAATCCCACATGATTATAAAAAATGAGGGTAACAAATAGAATGGATTTACTGGATCTGCAAGGGCATTTGTAGTACAAATTCAACTGGTCATGCTTTAGAGAAAGAGATTTTTGATGCTGACGTCCCCTGTCAGGAGAGCACAAGTTTTACATTAGGAGAAGATGACAGGACTGAATAAATGGAACATCAAGGGACTAGAAATACACAGCAAATAGGCACAGCTAGGAGGTCATTTGGTAAGAGAACCAGCTGGATGCAGTTGGTGTGAGGGCACAGTGGCAAATCTATCATCTGTCCACCAGCAGAGAAAAGACACGGGAGACTGGACTGACTTCAAAGACTGCCAGTACTAGTAAACAATTTGAAATGGAAAAGCTGAACTGGAAACTGGTATTCTATCTTCACATTATTTCTCAGCCTTTCATCATTGCCCTTTATTCCCAAATCCATCCTCTCCTCCTTTTCTTACTCCTTAGTTTTTCACCACTCAGTTTCAGGTACTATCTGATGGGTGCTTCAGGGTAAGAAATGCAGTTATTACTCAGCAAGTTGCATAAATATCTGCTGTGATTACCTTGTTTTTGAATGTTTTGAATGACTGATGAGAATTCTAGAGATATATTCCTTTCCTGAAGTTACAAGGACAGCCCAATACCAACTAACTAAATGGCTCCTTTGCAAATGGGAAACCTGTCACACGGTGGTCCCCCAAGGATCAAATCTCATTTCAACACTGTCTAATATCTCCATAAGTGACTTAGATGACAGCATTTGGTGCACTCCGAGGAATTTTGCCAAACACACCCAAGTGGGGAAACAGGTACTTTGGGAGATTCACCTTGGAGACCTAAACAGGCTGGAAGAGTGGGCTCACCTTATGAAGATCAACAAGGACAAGTGTAAAGTTCTGCACCTGGGAAAGCATAATCGAGGAGTGAAGCACGGGCTGGGATCTACCCATCTAGAAAGCAGCTCTGTGGAAGGGGTTCTGGGGATCCTGGTAGACAATAATTTCCATATGAGTGACCAGTCACTCTCTGCAGCAAAGAGAGCCAACAGGATTCTGGGTTGCATCAAAAAGGGCATCACTAGCAGAGATAGAGTATCCCAAATTACTCAGTGCTTATCAGGTACCACATGGAATGCTGTGTACAGTTTTGGTCCCTGCTATACAAAACATATGTGGACAGGTCCAAAGAAGATCCACAGTACTCTTATGAAGCCCATCATATGAACTGGGTTTCTTCAGCCTTTAGCAAAGAAGGCTAAGGGGAGATCTTATTACCATGTTAAAGTATTTAAAGGATGGCTACAGAGAAGATGAGGACTCTGTTTACAAGGAATCACAAGTCTAAAATAAGGTAAAGCATGTAAGTTACTCCTGGTAGATTCCAACTGGACACAAGAGGAAAAAAAATTCAGAATGTCAGCAATCAGCGACCAGAAAAATCTCCCCAAGAGAAGGGATGGATTCCCTGACACTGGAAACTTTTAAGATTCAGCTGGACAGGAAGCTGGACCACTTTACCCAGACTGGGCTTTTGACAAGAAAGGTTGGACCAGATGATCACTGAGGTCCCCTTCCAACCTTGTATTCTGTGATTGTATGAAATTCTACTTTCCATGATTACCATGGTTGTTGACCTGTCCCATATTAATGGATTTTCAGGAAACTCCAGTGACACTCTGTCTGAATAACTCTGTCCCCATGATAAATGCTATTTCATGGGTAGCTCTAAAGAGGACCTGATTTTATGAGAGATTTAAGTCTTTTCCATATTCCATTACAGTTATAAAATAACACATGCTCTAGATCCTTTCATTCAAAGTTGATCTGTAATGTTTTTCTGACTATTCAAAAAGACAGCTTTTGGAGGGAAAATATATCTCTGTTGTGCACATTTTTACTGCATATTTACCTTGAAATTTTCATTTGATTTACTATTGAATATAAATCTGACTGGTTGGCAGCACACAAAGTTTATATTCTATTTGCTTTCAGAACCTGTGGAGGCTTCTACAACTTCTGTTGCCTAAACAAAGCAAAATGCTTTAATGCTTTGTTAAAAACCATCGAAGGGACTTAGGAACATGAACCTCTGTAGATCTGGAAGCCAAATCTAATAAAATATAAGACACCAAGTAATTCCATTGAAATTACATGAATGTTTTTTGGATTTTGCTCTAATCTAGAAATAATGCTGGTATGGTCAGAAGACATTTCTGCTTAATATTGCGCAAGGATGACATTTTAGCAGTGTAAACAGTGATCCATTAGAATTTAAAGATGTTTTTCTTATTGTCAGGTTTTATACCCTTTAATCATCACTTAATGATTCTTTTATAACATTAGAATTTTTCTGTAGCAATTAAAAAATAGCAGATTTGTATTCCATTATTTGGAATCAAATGGAAATTTTTTATTTCTTAAAATATAATTTTATGTTCTTTTAAACATCATATAATGTTTGAATATTTTTCATGCATAATTCTTCATTCATAATTCTTCAGTTGTGTGATGCAGGGGCTGAAAGCATCTGAGGTGATACACTGTATCATTAACAACACTTGCTACTTGCTTATGATAATTGTCTTTATTTATGCTACCAGGCATGTATTAGCATGACAGGAATGATGGACAGCAAGTTAAACAGGTCTTATAATCAACATCTACAAATATAACTAATTTATCATGCCCATGTCAAATTTGTCAGAAACACAGCCTTTCTGGGATAAAGAAGGAGCCACAATAAAGGTTAAGAGATTTAGAATGCTGCTGAAGTCTTAACAGTAAGCATATGCAACAAAAATCTTATTTAATATTTGCCATTCTTTGTTGTCTCTGCTAGTACAGAGTAATTGAATAATCTATTTGCTATTTACTATAGCTGCATGACATCCTATGGTGCAACCATTTTCAATATGAATAAATGTTCTTGATAAATATTGAATAGAAAAATGCTCTGGTGTGGAACCAATGAATTGAAAACCTTGTTTAGGACCTGATCCCATGAAACACAAAATGAGCCCTTTAAGTGGCTGTTCTCTCAGTTTCTATTTCTCTGAGAGTTAAGAGGCTGATTATCACCAAATATGTTCAGTATCCTGCAGGATCAGATATTAATCATCAGTGACTCTAGCAAATGAGAACATCTGATATGAAAATGTCATTAAAACTAGTTTTCTTCATCCTTCCTAAAATGTTTTTTTTTGTGAACTCAGTTTGAAAACATGAGAAAAATAGCTTACGGTCTTCTGAAGTTAACTGTTACCTGTCAAAACTCTACTGTTTATTTTCACTGTCACTGTAGATATATATTCAAGATGTTACTAAGATTTGTTGCTTCTTTACTGACTGCTTTATTGTTTGTATTTTAATTAATGATGGGAATGAAAAGTGACTGTAATAGAGCATAATATAAAGACAGACTGTTAGATGCATCAATCAAGCATATTTTATTTCACTAGTATAACCAATTTTTTAATTAGCAAATTTAAATTTGCATACAGAGGATCATATTGAAGAAGAATAATTGTGATGGGTAACAATCTTGAAAGTCCATGTCATCAATAAATGAAGACTAGGAATCAGACGCACAGCATTTTCAGTCATTGTATTATTGAAAACTAAAAATATTGAAAAATAATGCATGTTACATTACTTTTATGAGATCTGTGAGATTTCATGTATGGTACTATTCACTTAGTATATCCTTATATAAAAAGAAACACAATAATTAATGGAACGATGCATTTATCAAGAGCTCATTGAACTGTATTTTGATAATTTCTACTACATGATATGATATTCAGGTTTTGTTCAATAGATTGCTCACTAGATGAGTGTATGCAAGAATAATGTCTCCATTTTACAGAAAATGGAAGTCCCATACACTGGTAAATATATAAGTGAATGTTCATGTAACTGTTTCATTTTGTTTAGAAATTAAATAAATAACTTTGAATCTACATTTAATAATATTCTCAGTCAGGTGTTAGGCACTTGGAGATCCTAAAGTAAAAAAAAATTCAAAAATTCTAGTTTAATTGTGTCCACAGGGAAGGACAGAAAAGAATTGTAAAGAAAAGAATTGTAAAGAAAGTACAAACATGAGGTGAAAATAGGAATTTCAGCTGACTATTTAGTATAATGAAAATAAACTAGATTTTATCAACATCTCACATAGATAAGACAAATTCACAGGCAAAACCAGTTTTTTTGAAAACGTAGTATATCATAGGCAGTTGAGAATTTTTGTTTAAAATATCATCAAATTAAATTATTTTTGGCTTATATATTAAAAATATTCTAAATATATGTCTTGAAACTCTCTCCTCATCTTGACTTCAGAAATTTCTGTAGATTTTTCTTTTGTTAATTAATTTGTATTTCCACTGAAGTTAGGCTTTCCTTCTTCTCTTCTGTGTTGTGGTTTAATCTCAGCCAGCCATAAGCCCCACACAGCCTCTTCCTGAGTCCCTGGTGTGATGGGAGAAAGAACCAGAACAGCAGGAGTAAGAAAACTTTTGGGTTGAGATAAAGACAGGTCAATAGGTTAAAANNAAAAAAAAGTCTGTGCAAACATGTAAAGCAAAACAAGGAATTAATTTACCACCTCTCACATGTAGGCAGGTGTACAGCCTCCTGAGAAAACAGGGCTCCATCATGCATGATAGTCACTTTGGAAGATAAAATGCCATAACTCCAAAAGTGTCCTCCCTCCACCTTGTTTTTTTTGCCATTTCCCTTCAGCTTTTATTGCTAGTCTTAATGTCATACAGTCTGGGAGACCCCTCTGGTCAGTTGGGGTCAGCTGTCCTGGCTGTGCCCATCTCAGCTGCATGTGCACACCCATCTTCCTTGCTGCTGGGGTGAGGGGAGAGGCAGAAAAATCACTGACCCTGTGCAAACACTGCTCAGGGTGCAGTGCAGTCAAAAACATCCCTGTATTATCAATACTGTTTCCAGCACAGATGCAAAACATTGTCCTATACTAGCAACAAGGAGAAAATCTCTGTGACAGCCAAATCCAGCTCATTCTGCATTGCTTATTTCCTCCTATTTTTTTAATGTTTGTTTCTCATTTATTATTTTTATATTCTTCGAGTGTGTTGCCTCACATGCTCTTTCACTGGAGAACTGCAAACTGTTTGTGATTGGTTCTGTCTAGTCAGTTGGAGTCTGTGTTTTTTTGAGTCAGTGCTTGTTCTGTTGTTTGTTTTTTTATTCCTTTGAAGCTGTTCCTAGAGAAGCACTCCACAGACTCTGTCTGTCGAAAGGAAATCAAGGAACAGAATCATAGAAAAGAAGACTTCCAGCCCAAAAAATGGGTGCACTATTTCACTGACGACTTCCCTCTGATGGCTTTTTAGTTGACAGTTTTACTCCTCTTTGAGAGAGCAGTTATTCACTAATTTGATGTCGGAGATCTTGCCAGCATCCTTTCCTGTTCTGCTGCAGGGGGAATCAACAGTCTGAAATATAAACAAAAAAATGTTCCACTTCACCCTTTTTGTCCCAGGGCCCAAAGGAAAGAGCTGTCAGTGGGTCTGGGAGAGCTGCCTCAGAGTGACACCCTTCTTTGGAGGCCTGTAGAGCCAAAAAAAGAAAATACTAGTGAGAAAAAAAATGGTTCCTGTGGATCTCCTGCTCCTCAGATCTCTCCAGGAGATGGCAAGAGAAGCATCGGACTTTGCATAAGTCTGTTACAGGTCCCTAAAATGGTCTCCAAAAAGTATTTATAGCAGAAAGTGTAAGGCAAGATGCAGAAGAGAGCAGGTGGTGCTCTGCAGGAAAGGTGAGGGTCTCTATTCAGACAAGCATGATAGAGACCATTTTTCAGAAGTCACCACAGTGACTATTGTTGAAAAGATCCCACCACAGCATTTCATTCCAAATTTTTAGATTTAGAGGTGATAGCAGAGCCCCTACTCTTGGATTTTACCTCTACAGTAAGTTAGTAATGTAATGAACTCAATTTTTTTTTTTGCTTACTCATTTCATGACCATTTATATTTCTTACATTCATATAATGCAGTGTCTTTTCCTGGGAACACCCACAATATGCCTTTCCTTCATTATAGGTCTTGGTTTTACACAGTATTTAGTATTGTTGAGTTACAAGGAACTTCTCCATTTTCTTATTCCCTACAGGGAAGCAGCATGCTTTTATCTTTCCCAGGATTTCACTTCTCAAAACTCATTTAAGCTTTTGGGTACCTATATCTTTTCCAGTTCAAAAAAGCTTAAAGGTTTTCTCTAATTAGATTATTTTAACATACCTTTAATCTTTTAAAATATGTTTCATGTTCAAGTTTATGTTCAAATTAGATTTTGTATAAATAGTGAGAAACTATGGGAAAAGTTTCCAATTTGCTAGCTGTACTTTTTACATTGAGAATAGAATCACCTCTCAAATTTGATCTCAGTAAAAGTGGGTTTTTTTTCCTACCTGTAGCTGATATTATGTGTTTTCAAAATGTACAATTAGAATGAATTACAAATATTTTTCAAGAATTCTTAGAAAAATAGAAACAGGAAAAATACTCCTCTGATTCTGAGAACTACTGAAAAATGGAGTAATATTTTAAAAAATATTTTCCTGGGTAAGGGGAAACCAAGGTCATTCTGGTTCCTAGTGATTGTTTCTGATAACTTGCTTTTATATTATTTGATTTTTAATGGTTTTGTCTTCACTGTAAACTTCTGTGTAAAGGAGTATTTAGGAAAGGAAGGGAAAGAATGTAAAGGCATTAAAAATTATGTAAAATTTTGGCTGGTCAGTGTACCGCACCAGCCTCGGGCTGATAATCAGAGATTCACTTCACTGTTGTGCATAGAATTGTCTAAGCTAAGAAAACACCAAGAAGAGATAAATGAGAATGGTTGGAACTGTCATGAAAATCTGAAAACACAATAATAATGAAACATCTCTGTTTTTCCTCTCAGATACCTTTCCCCATGATTGTAAACCTGACTTAGCTCACAAATATTCATTGAAAAGGAAGACAAAACAAGCAAGAAGTAAAAAGAATATCTACAGGCAACAAATTAAGTTTCTTGATGACAAAAATTACCTTGTAATAAGAGCAAATGTACTAATGCAAGTTTCCTGGGCAGTTTCATCTATATTTTTAGGTAAGGGAAATATTAGCTTCTGTGTGTGTGTAAATAAACAGCATTTTTCCATAATCAGTGTAATTTAACAAAAATTTTATAGCTGCTGATATTATGAAAGTCTTCAGATCTTTGCAATACAGCTACGCTAAGGGAGAATTTTTATGTTATCAGCTTTTTTTTTTAAGCCTATTGTTTTTGTTATATTTCCTGACATCGCTATGTAATCTGCAGCTGTGCCAATGCTGGTGTGACAATTCCAAATAAATGTAGTGTAAACAAAAGAAATTGGTTCCCTAACAATAGAATCTGTATGAATCCTTTCTGAAGAGCTTCATCCCCCAGTCAAGTTTCCTTCAAAGCAGCAAACCATCTGTGAGAGAGAAAATAAAATTTAAGAGATTCAAACAACAGTGAAAAGGACTAATGAATGGATTAGGTGGAATGCAGCAGGGAGTTCAAGTGTTTATATTTATACTACTTCAAGGTACTGAACTCCAGAGTGGTGAATTTACAAGGCTGCTTGTAAATAACACATATATTAATATTTTCATTAAGGATAACAGAAATGGTCAATTCTAAAACAACAGAGAAGACAAAAATGAGAGAACACATATTTAATTTTCTGATTCAGCCTACAGTTTCATATATCCTTCTCCTTTTCCCAACCATGTTAATTACTTAGAATTATTCAAACTCATCCTTTCATGTATATATCCATGTATCTGTGCCCATACATGTAAAAACATGAAATGTGGTTTTTTACTATTTCATTATTCATGTTTTATGTAATATTTATGTCCACATTATTTACTGAAATTTTCCAATATTTTGTCATCTGTTAAATGAAGAAGTCTTAGAATATATTTTTTACTTTGTGGATTTCAGTCAACCAGAAATAGATTGCAGTAAGTTCTCTGAGTATCCATTAGTAATAAATTAAAAACTTTGACTTCAAAACGAGCTTGCTTGGAAAAAACAAACAAACAAACAAGCAAACAAACAAACAAACAAAAAAAAAGGAGTAAGGAACACAAAGGCTTCTTTAATTCCCAGTTTTTCTATTTTGAAAATATAATAATTTTTCTTTAAAAATATGATAGTAAATGTAACAGTTCATAGCAGTAATTCCTAGTGTTTGACATTTATAAAAATGTAAAATGAATAGTAGGTTTCAAGTCAAATATTTACATGAAAATTTACATGAGCGTTTGCTATCATTAAGCATTTGCTTAATGACACGATTATTTGTGGTTATCTCACTCTCAAGCCCAGTTTGACTGCAGAATCAAGTGATTTTTTTTTTTTTTTTTTAAATTCAGGCCCTGGCACATTTTCTGTTATAGTTTGGCTTACAGTTACAGGAGACATCCTACCCTAAGATGTGGCAAACTCCCCATGTGGTTCAGGGGGGCTGCTCAGCTGTCCTAGCCCTGTGAGGCAATGATCTGACCCAGAACAGTCCCACCATCTGCTTCTGTGTGTGACCACAGGGACAATCATGAACCCAGGCTGTGCACAGGTAGTGGGAAGAGCTGGCAATGTCACCTGAGGGCTGACAGAGCATGCTCTAGAACTCAGATGTCTTTTGCTTAAATTGCTATGGAAGAACCACAGAAAGATGGAAGACAAAATCTTAATAAATTAAATATTTTAGGGATGTTATTGTAAAAAAATATAATTCCTGCTAACTGGATTCAGCTACTGTACAGATGCTTTCTAATCATTTCTTGAATGAAATCAACACAACCCATAAATTGATATGTTCTTAAAGGGAGTAGTATTAGTATTTGTGAAAGTCCTCTGAGCAGGTTTTGCATCTATACACAGCAACAGTACAAAAAGGTAAGACTGATACAAAGACTAACATATTTCAAGCTCTGTCTGCAAGCATTACTGAGGGCCAGCAGATCCCTTTCTCGAAATACATAGTTCTCCTTATCTTTCCATTGAAGGCTGCCAGTGAAATCTCAGTACATTTTTCTGCAACAGGGAATTCTGTCTTGAAGCAACTAAAATAGACCATTTTTTTGTTTCTCATAGGCCAAAAAACACTCATCAGACAGGACTGACTGTGAGGCATTGCTGAATTTGATTTGATTAAGACTGGCAAATTAAAGATGAAAGGCTTTGCACCACAGATGAATTGTTTTTAGTCTTCTTTCATAAGGTCATTATGAAAGTTTTAAAATCATTGTCAGTGTTATTTTCTGAATATGAGTTTTTCCTGGGATTAAAGCAGTGTGAATGACAGAGGCTGGAACTGATCTTGATTCATAATGCAGATATGCAGTGAAAGGTTCAAAATAAAAATCATAAGAAACCTGGAAGTTGGCATACATGCTTCTCTGCATGGCCTTTGTTTCTGACCTTTGCACCTGAAGGTCATTACAGAGATAGGACATCTCCAGAAATTTTGTCGAGAGGAGGAGGATCATTTAAGGACATTGTCGAAATAAAATTTGGAATTTTAAAAAATCAACATGTCTCCCATAGTAAAACAGACTGTTTCTAGATAGAGTTTAACTAACGAAGCAATAAATAAAACATCAGCATATTGCAGAGTATTTTTAGAAACTTTATAGAAGTGTAAGTGCATGTGATTAAATGAATGTTACCTATATTTTTGGTAATATTTATCAATAATAATATCCCATTTAGGAAAAATAATGTTAAGAGCCATGAAGGGTATTGTTCTTGATCTTTATCTTGAAAAGATAAATGCTGTGTATCTGAGTTTTCCATTATATCCCCCACACTTAGATTTGTTATGATAAGACATACTTCACTTTTATTGGTTGAGAAGATCTCTCAAAATGGACTTTGAATACTTGGTTCTTCAATAAATAGGTTTTCTACTTTAAAAATCACAAATTTTAATTTTGGATGTATTTTTTGTTATCATATAGGAATGGAAAAATTAGTCTAGGAGAGGTATCATGTTAAAACATTTTTAATTCTATTTTTAATTAATTGAGAAGTTCAAAGCTGAGGGATATTTCCAATTTGACATACCTATATTTTATACTGATCCATATTATATGTCATGCTGTCATAGAGCTTCACTGGAAAATCATTTAGTAAAACATACTTTTTCCATCTTAATTCAAATATTTTAAACTATACCACTGATGTAATTAGGATTCAAGGTGAATTTTTTCAAACTATAAAGAACTTTCTTTCTGTCTGCAGTTGCATGTACACACAAAACTAGCTCATGGAATGAAATTATTCTAAATTATCCTTTAAATCTATTAAAGTTAATGAATTAATCACAATTGTAATTATTGCAATTATTACAAAATTGCCATAATAATCCAAATAGTTATAAGTAGTTATTAGTCCTGTGTTGCATTTTGAATGTTGCTGTTCGACTTTGTTCTAATTATACAAAAATAACAGCAAAAGGTGAAAACTTCACATTAAGTATCACAATACTGCAGTAGTCTATTTAAATTTCATATCTAATATGTCATTGCATTAGGTGGATATCTCACAGAATTTTTATGTTTATATATATGAATATTTTCATTTATTGTACTTATAGTTGTACTTTTTCTTTCTTCATAAGATTCAAGTAAAGGATGAGACCTCATGCCCTGAAAAGGTAGATAGGAGGACAACATATGGCCAGTGGAACTCATTGTCAATAATTGCAGGCTACAACTAAAGGAAGAATTAAAGTAATTCACAGTGATGTACTCTAGAATATCTGTAATCACTTAACCTAACGGTGATTTTTGATTGTTAAATAATAACATCTTAGTGAAAATTAAGCCAAAAAGTCATGTAAATAGAAATTTAAAAATTAGAAGGAACTATTTTCATTTTGGAATATTATCCAGATTACTACTGAGAAGATTTAATGAAGTGATGGTGCAGCATCACTTTGCTGAGAGGAGAACTCAGAACTGAACACAATTCTTAAAGCTGAAGATAGCACAAAAAGAAAGGTAGAAATTAGTGTGATAGAAGAACTGGCATTCTATTTAAAGACAATAAGGGCTTAATCAATATTGCTAAAAATATAATGAAGATTCAAACTGAGATTTTTAGGCTTTTTACCTCATCCATGAAAAATGGGAAGAGGAAGGTAAATCATAGATACAAAATACTTTGAAGGACAGTAAAAAAAATCTGCCTCTGACTAATAAGGTTGCAGATATTGCTATATTCAGGAAATGTGAATTGCCTGTCTCTGGACATGTCTCCCTCCAGACTTGTCTTGATCAATATAAGACAACAAATAACTTTCTTGGTTTTCAACTGCTGCTCAAAAATGTCCCAGTATAGGTATTTTGACAGAACATTGCTCATTTTCTAGTTTTGAATATAAAGTTATTTTTCTGTTGAGATAAGGTGATTTTTATGTTGCTGAAAACAAAATCCTTTCCAAATCAAGGCAGAAAGACACCCTTCAGCTCTGATGAACATCAAGAACAAATATAAGCTAAGAAATCTGAGGTAGCTAGATTATAAAATTATATGTATATATATATACTCACATATATATATGCATCTTCCTAGCATTACAGATAGAAAAATGAACATCAGTTCAAATAAATGGCATCAATTTTTTTTCTGAAAATAACAGAGATGGAGATGATAAAGTCTACATTCTCATAAAATAAAACAAAAGTATTGTTTGGTGGTTTATATTTTTGAAATAAAACTATTACGCAACTGATTTATCTAAAACCCTTTGAAAATGACAGATTAAAAAACTGAAGAAAACTAAGGGAGAAATTCTTGCTCTAGAAGAATTGCCAAGACATATTTTTTTCAGAGCAGCCATGAATCTTCATGGTTGATTCTGCAGGGACTTTTCAGACATCGGTTAGCAAACAGGTTCCTTTCTTTTGATATTGATGATGTCAGCTCACAGTTTTCAGGCCTCTGTGAGCTTTGGTTCCCCAAAGCTGTAAACCTTGTGGAAGGGGTCATTGCTTATAAATGTAGGGGAAGACAAGTTGAAAAATCTTGAGCTGACTTAGATCCTACTGACTTCAGGTGGATCATTTGTTTTGAATATTAAATCAGTGCACTGTTGGCTTAAGCTACTGTTTCTGCTGGAGGGAAAAGTAATATATTTTTTATGCTTATATGATTGGCAAGTATTTAATGGATATTAAGGTGGTGGAAAGAAACACATTATATGCTCAGAATTTAAGTGTAATAACTCTGGTTCAACCACTCAGACTAGAGTTTCAGAATATCAAACTGTGACAGTAGAACTGTTGTATGAACACTGGTGAGATCACACCGCATCTGAGGCTCCACATCTGTCTGGTGGCATGGCCCACTGAATAAATAATCATGAAGATAAGCACTTTAGAAACGTGCTCCAAGAGAGTGGGGCTTCTGCTGCCCTCCTGTTTCACACTGATCCTTCCAGTCCTGGGTGTTTCACTTGGTTGCCTGTGTAGTTCCCTTTGGTTTGAACTTTGATCCTGAAAATGAGTTACAGCTTCCACATCTGTAAACAGTGTTAACCTCCACATGTGAATTGTCACCAAAACGCAGTTTGCGACAACTTTGCCCCAAGGTGGGCTGCTGGTGGTGGCATTTCTGTGTTCATTCCTGCTGCCATGAATCTGCTGGTGATTACTCAGATCACCAGCAGAGAGGAGGGAGAGCAGAGAAGAGGCATTTCAGGTACTGGTCAGCTCCCTTGGCTCTCTCTGCAGACAAAAGGAGGATTGCTGCTCCACCAACAGTGTTGTTCAGACCACATAAAGCTCAGCTACTATTTTGTCTTGTCTTGAAGGAACATATGTCTCTCTAGTGAAAGAATTCCAGGAAGAGATTAATTTAGGTTAAAGTTAATCATAATGAATGCCAAATATGACAATCTTTTTTTTTTTTTAATTGCATTCACAAAAAGCACAAAGATGTCATTCCTGGAAGTTTTCTTTTTTTGTGTGTTTGGAGCAGGCTTCCCAAGAAATCTGACTATTTTCTTGCTATCATAGAATGGTTTGGATTGGAAGGGATATTAAATCATCTAGTCCCAACCTAGCTACCAGAGGAAGGGATGCTATCCCCTAGATCAGGTTGATAAGGGAAATGCTGTGTTTAAATGTTTCTTTGAAATTCCTGATGCATTTGTTCAAAAAAAGATTCAGAATTCATCCCAGTTTAATTTTTTTTTGGTAAAATTAATTTTTTTCATGTCTGTTAAGTATAAAAAATGCATTTTAAGCATGTAGGATCAGAACAACAAGTGTAATAATGTTTTCCTTTAAATTAAAAAAAAAAAAAAAAAAGTGATTCAATTATGATCTGAGAGTCCACAAGCTTGAATTCCTAGAGGTCACTCTGTTTAATGAAATGCTAGGCCTGGTGGAAAGCCAGTTCATTACAAGTAAATTCATTGATTTGCCATGGCAAGTTACAGAACAGCTTTGGGAAGGTTTGTAGGTTGAACTCCTGGGTTCCATCCTCTGATCACAGATTTTTCTGCAGTCTGTCTTCCAACCAGCTGTCACACAGCCAGTAGTGTATTGCACAAGCTTTTAGACTGTGATAACTTCTGTGCATGGCCACAGATGGGTGATGAATGTTTGCTGGCACAAACTCCAGATGATTATGTATTAAAAAAGATAATGATAATTATCAAAGCATTTGGGAGCTCTTCTTTCTCCTTCACTTGCCAGAGGATTGAAGATAGTTCCTGATCACTATTACTGAGAGGTGCCAGGTGGAGAACTCTCTCTTCTGTAATTTACAGTTGCTTCTTAAGGGTTTTCCTCCTTTAGTCTAATTTAAAATATTATTTCATAGTACTCTATATCCTAAAATTTGTACTTCCTTTCTCATGTCTGGAATGATGTTACTTATTGCAGGGATCTCTTGCAGCAGGTTAAAACTTAGAATCAGATTAATGTTTTCTCAGTTACCCATATTGCATCATAACATTTTCTTGAAGAAAACAAGGAATCACTGGGTGATGTACAATGAAACCTGAACAGCATATCTGCATGGGGATTAACAGCTCTAAAGTCCTTGAGAAGTATTGCTCAACAATCTCAAATATTCTGTTCCGAAATAATTGTGACCTTGTTTTACTGACACAAAACATGAGTGTCTTTTGTACACCCTATGAATATTTCAGTTATGACAGTTAAAATTATATTTCTGTTTCATAAAAATATTCAAAATCTCAAAATGTTTGTAAAACATTAATTTTAATAAAGATGTAGATTTCAGATTCTAAATCTATTTCTTAGGTGAAACTTCGCCTTATTGAGAATATGAAGGGTAGGATTTGTATAATTTTAATGTGGAAATGAGATATCAAACTTGCCTTGGCCATTGATCTTGTTTCCCCAGATGGCAACACAGGAAATCTTCAACAAGGCAATTCATGTCTATTTCAGTGTGAGATAAATCAACACATATATTGATTAATTGTACAGTTAGATACTATTCCAAATTTCTAGTCTTAGTAAGGAAGACACTCATCATAGCAAGTGAGATATTTGAGGAAGATAAACCCTGTAAGAGTTTTACTAGTGAATTCAGGGTCAGTGAGTTCAGGTAGATGCAAGGGTTTGGCTTTTTCTTTTACCTATTAAGCTCTTTTCTTCAGTGTGTCAGAAGTGAAAATGAGGGTCTCAAAAATATCTTGCCTGGGTTGTAGTAGCAAATTTTATCTCTAATTTTAAAGACAGTGTGACCCAAAAGCTGCACGTATGTCTGATTTCCTTCTTTACTGAATACTAGTTCTAAAGACTCACAAAGAGCAATATAATGATGTTTTGACACTGGAATCTATGTCCTTTTGAGTACATTAAAACAATGGATTAAAAACAAAAGTTCCTTTGGATAACAATGGAACTGAGTGATTCTCTCACTAATCTGTCAAACACTGCCAGCCATTTTACTGAAAATATTGAATTAATTAGAATTCGGGCATCACATTTATATTTTAATTTTATTCCTAGGTAAAGCAGTGGGAATTTTGCCACTACTCCTTTGGGAGCAGGAACTAACAGTATACTATTGACCCTTTTTAATGCATTTTCTAAATATTCTGTTCAAGTTCATTTAAACAAAAAGTCATTGTCAGATCTAATTTTATTAATTTTATCACCTCTACTTTTCTTATGCATAATTCCCTAACAGATTTTTTTTTGCTGACTGATTAAAAAAAAAAAAAAAAAAAAACCTGAAAACAAACAAACAGAAAACAACCCACCAACCAACCCAAAAAGAAAAAAATCCAAAGAGAACCCAGCCCCCCAAAAAACAGAGAAAAAAGAGAGAAAAATCTAGCCAGATTGGTTTAGATAATATTATGTTCCAAATTAAAAACTGACACTCCTGTTTACAAGTAAATGTATGTAGGGGATATTGTTTTTCTCAATGAACTCCCTATTAGCATGGAATCTCTTTTCATAACATATGGAATTTTTTAAATATATACATACTTACATTTAGATCTTAACTAGTTAAATATTGTTACTGCATAAGGTATTTAAGCTTTACTTTGGCTAGCAGTTTAAATGATGTTTCCCACATTGCTTTTCACCAAAAACCATGCTGAGGTATCCATTTTTTACTGAAAGATTTATTAGAATAGAAAAAAATTCAAATGTATCAAGAGCTTAATCTTTGACTACAAATCTATGTTTTGATTGATTATAGCTGTTGGAGAAACGTGTAAAAATTTATTTTTGACTTGCTGTAAGACAGCAAGTTATTTTTCAATGTGTCATGTACACAAATAGAAGAAATGACAGCGACTTTAAACTCATATGTGCCTTTTTAGTTCAGTTTTTATCTCAGTTGTAGGAGGTCTTGAGAACAGAAAACTGTGAATTTTGTCTGCAGTGCTTTTAAATAATTGCTCCAACAATACTTTAATCAAACTATTAACTCAGTAGGAAAAGAATAATTTTGAAAACATCCAGAAAATATAAGCTGCCCAGTAATAATCATTAGTTAGATATTGTGTTGCACATTCTGAAATTCACCTGATGCCACTTTTACTATACACTGTAATGAAAAAATGTCTAATCAGTGAATTATTGTGGGAGGACTGTAACAAAATGTTATCCATTGGCATTTAGAGGTGCAATTGAGGACTCTAGAACAAAGTTAGGCCCTGCATATATTTGTCTGTTGTCATATCTCTACACAGACTTCTCCAAGCTCCAATTTCAGTTATATTTACCTTGTTTTTCGTCAATGTTTGAAAGCATCAACACTTGACTGAATGCCAGCACAATCTTTCACATAGGAGTCAGTTCACATATTTTCTTATACTTTGAATATTCCTTTGTGAGTCCATCATCATCACTATGATCAGGTTTCATGTTTGACATATGTTATGACACACTAATGTACATTATAAACATGTTGCACATTAACCTTAATGGCACTGGGTCTACTGTGCTAACTGATGGCATTAGGCAGATGAAGTGCCAAGATAACATCATTGAAAAGACAACAGGATAACATCTTATTTTAATAGCATTTTAATTGATGCTTCATTATATAATAGCATTGTGCATAGTGCCCAGTGGAAGTGTAATGTTCCCTCTAACAAAAGTTGTTCAAATTTGCTATTGCAGAGTATGTGTTAAACTGCATTTTCAGCCTCCTGCTGCTGCCATTGGTAGAAAAGTGGTATTGTGGAGAAGAATCCCAGGTATAATGTCACTAAGTGAGCATTATCTGCTCTGTCTGCAGAGTCAAAAGCTAAAGTCAAAACTGTCCCAGACTTCAGCATGCCAACATTGAATCTACATAATTGTTTTTCTTGAATACTTCATTTTATACAATGTGACACTTTAAGCTGCTGTGACTTCATGTACACCAGATATTAGTGAATTACACATTTTTCTGCATCTTGTTAAAAGCAAACAAACAAAAAAAACCCAAATCATGTAATTTTACAATTCCTCCATTATTTCTAAGTAAAAGGCAAATATTTGTTTGCAAAGGGAAAAAGAAAAACACTATTTTGAGAATAAATTCCATTTAGAGTTCTATATGCACTGTATGACTTCTATCAAAGTCAGTTGTATTTTTAACTGTGCAGAAAAGAATGGATAAGCATAAAATGCTCATTAATGCTTATTAAGTCTGACAAAGTATTTGGTGTCATGTGTTCAATAGGCTTCAGTGTTAACAGATTCCATGTCCAGAAAAGACCAAAAATTCCTTTATTCTGATCTATTTATTATAAACCATGTTACAAGTAGATTCACTAGGTTGTGGTCATACTGAATTCACAAAGTTTCTAAATCTTCAATTCTAGTAATTATCTTTCCATTAAAGAAAGTGGATGATAGATCATCCAATCTCCTAGACTAGTCATGCCATAACAGTTAGAAGTTAGCATTTTGCTTTTAATCTGAATTTGTTTGTCTTTAGACTCCTGTCATAGTTTCTGGCTGTGGTTTCACCTGTTACATCATGATGGGGTGCTTCATTAAACAGATCTAAACCAATTTCTGTGTAATTTGTAGAATCTACATTACAATTTTTGTCATAGTATCATGAAAAATCAATAGTTGAACTTAGATTGTTAAATGCAGTTTATAAAATTGGGTCTTAAACAATTTCCAGCTCCTGGCATAATAATACAAAAGCATTATCTATTTCCCTCCCATGGTAGGGAAAATTTTTTCATTTGTATGTTGAACTGTTTGTGATCTTTGCCATGTCTGTTGCATAAATCATATACTGCTACTAACCATTTATTATTAAAATATTGATGTAAACAGTGCAAAAAATCTTAATCCCATTTTTCAAGAGCAGGTAAGGGAGTGACAGAGTCCAGCTAGAGTCGTATTGGTGTCTGTTTCTCCTAAAAAGTTTAGGTCAAACAGGCAAACCCAACGAGCTACATGGGTGCTATACTCTTTTCTACTACACTCTCATTCTTTCTGCTATGGAATTTCAACACATTTAATTTCTAAATAAAAGCTTGTTACTGCATTAAATTAATGAAAAACAAATCGATATAATACTGCTTATAATGACTGCTTTTTTTGTAAATCAACAAATCTTCTATTAATTAACCAGTGATTAAAGTCAGCTTGTGAAAATTAATCACAGCCTGGAAAAGTCATTTGTCCTTGTGTGCTTCATTAAGATAGTGTTTGCCCTTCAGGCAAGAAAGCAGCAAGTAAATGCCAAAGAATGAGCTGATTAAACCAGAGCTGCAGTGAGCTGTTTGCCAGAGACTCGAGCGCCTACAAACATGCACACCTCTAAACTAAAAAGCTTTCTATGATTTGCCTGTTGGATAAGGCATAAAATAGTAAATGAAAATTCCTCTAGATCCCCATAACATTTCAATGTAATCTATAGAATAAACAGCTTGCACTGCACAAGACAAAACAGTCAGGTATGATTCAAAATGTTGGGAAACTGGAAAGTTGTAAAGCATTCCAAAGGTGTGCAGGCCATCTGTCAAAGCAAAATTTAATTTAAAAGTGAGCACCTTTTTTCATTTTAATCTAATATCATAACTTCAGAACCTTGATTAAAGTATAAGACATTGATTTTGGTTCATACCTGCAATAGTCTACCCCAGAATGTAAATATTATTGAATATATTTGATTGAGGGATGCAATCTGAGGGTCATTACATTCAGTAGACTGTAGGAGACCTAAGGCCCTAAGATCATGAACTACTGCTTTCTGGACAGAGAGCAGTCCATAGGATCTCCTTCATTAAAAAGACATAGAAAGAAGTGCAAGGATTTACTAGAAATAACAATAAACCTACACCATTTGAAACAGAACTTGTCTTTACTGGAGGCAATTTTATTTCTTTACCTATTAAGAAACACAAAGATGTGCTTAATAGTGAATAAGGGACACAGCTTGATATGGCTTGAGCATCCTGAAAACTAATCAGGAAAATAAAATTGCCCTTCTAGAGCACTGCCAGAGATTCTCCCCTCTCCACCAGTTATTTCCACCTCGCTTCTTTTAATAAGAAATTATATCAATTATACAGTCATAAGTCACATTAATGAATCCTAATTCAGCCTATATAGAATTGTATTCTTTCTCCCTACAGCATGACTCTACACCAAAAATACCCAGAGCTCGTGTCAGGTATCTTAGAGTGGTTCAACAATCTGCGGTTCTTTTTATCTCCAAGCCCTTCCCAGTGTGCCATGGCATTCTCGTGTCCTCAGCAACTCCTTTAACCTAGCAGGTGTTGATTTTCCTCTTCCTGGGCTACAGCTGCTCCCCGTTCCGAGACTCCCATATGAGGCTTCACACAGGTGATTCACCAGATCTGACCTGTCCTAACTGCTGATGCTGGTCTGGATTTACAATGATTAATTGACACAAATAGAACAAGACAAGGCCTTTGTGTTGAAGTGTGAATCCCCCTGCCAAATCCACACAGGCCCAGGAGTGCCCAGAAATGTGAGAATTGAATTAGAACCTTCAGAAAAACTAAAATACATAAATCCATACAGACAGGAGGTAGAACTGCTAGTTTAGTTTCAAATAAATAGAGGATCCTAAGTGGCTATATTAGCTAGTAAGAGAAGCCCTAAGATCTAGTTTAAAGTTTAGTGGCATTGCCTTTTGCAAAAATAGATAAACTCTAGACATAATGAAAATAATTTAACCTTGTTGAAAATTCCTAGATGAAACAGATAGCATTATGAACGTAGAATTTGTGTAAAAATTTGTGTTTTTCTTTGCACATCAATCTTAATTTAGGATTGGCCCAGCAAGATTATAGAAAATTCATGTAAGTACCTAATTGGCTAAAAATAGAATAAGAATGCACCACTTTGAGAACACACACAGAGGACTCATGAAAACACCGATGCCGCTCTTCTTGCTGCTGCTTTGACTCCTACTGATAAAACACTCGGCACACAGACTGCTGAGGCCTCTACTGCTGCTGTGGCTGCTGCCTCTGCTTGGGACTTAGAACCTTTATGTTACAAGGCTTCTGCATACTCCTACAGACTCTAATAACTTTGCTTTAAAGGGACATATGTAACGATGCAACAAAGGACTTCTTTTACAACTACACAGCTTTTAGTCTTCAATGGAGGTGCACCGAAATCTGGGCACCTTTTGAGCTCTTTGACTTTCTCTCAAGAGAAATGCATCCCCTAGGCATATTGGCAACTCTCACTAAAATTGTAAACATTTGGCATTTTTTAATATTTCTGTTCTGCATTCAAGTTCAAATTCAAAGTATTAATATGCTTGAAAGATTAAAAAGTTGATAGTGACAACACAAATTCATATTTCTGAACAAGCTTTATTTTCACAGGGAGTAAGCTAAAATGACTAGGGTACAAGTCCTATGAGGAGGGGCTGAGAAATCTCAGATTGTTTTGCCTGGAGAAAAGGAACCTCACACTTTATTGCTCTCTGCAATACCTGAAAGGAGGTTGTAGCAAGGTGGGGGAATCAGTCTCTTATCCCAGGTAAACAAGTGACAGGACAAGGGAAATCCCCACAAGTTGCACCAGGAGAGGTTTAGATTGGATATGAGGAAACATTTCCTCACTGAAAAGGTGTTCAGGCATTGTAAGAGGCAACAGGAAAGTGGTCAATCAGCATCAGGCCACCAGGTAAATGGAAATTACCAGCCCATCATGAAACTTGTGGTGAATGTGGTGCTCAGTAAATGGCTGGACTTAATCCTGTAAGTCTTTTCCACCTAAGAAACTCTATGATTGATTTCTGAAAAGAGAAGAAGGAATAATGTTTCCTAATTTTATAGTTAGAACTGGGATGTACAGTGGAGACTCCAGGAAAGCAGGGAAGTTAGGACAGCCTGTGTATAAGAGCAGAGTTAGGACACTTGTGACTCATTATGCAGGTACATCATGATGTCTTATAAATTCAATCTGCATGGGATTGTGATATGGGTGCATTTCTCTGCTGAGAATAATGTTGCAATTATTCAAATGTTTTAATTGGCTTCTGAGCATTAATTCTTACATGATATAAAAGCGAGTCTGGGTATCAAAGCCTCAAACAAATAATACTAATCATAATTTGAGAAGTAGCCCTAGAAGCATATTGGAAAAAGTATATGTACTCAAAGTCTGGTCAACACATTCCAAGTTTCCCAAACACACTGAAATTAGGGAACAGAGTCAGTCTTCTAATTCTCAACTCCAAGTATGTAATTTGCTCTTACAGTTTTATCTTCTTTGCTGAATACTTGATCAGCTCAGCACTATGTATTTTAAATTCCAATATAGAGAACTTGTTTAAATATTAATTCTCTGTGTACATATGAGTCAAACTGACCCAAAGGCTATGAAGTGGTGTCACACTCCATAAATTAGGAACAATAAACTCTATTGAGTATGGTATGATTTGAGGTTGAGAGCAAGAGTACTGGATGATTAAACACTATTAAACTGTATAATTGAATTGTTATGGTAAATGGTAAATAACTTTTCTGCAGTCCATATTTTTGAATAATAAATATAATGGAAATATAAGGAATAGTGATGGTATTATCATGTGGCTTCTTTCCCAGTTTATAGTGTTTTATATAAATCTGCATTTTATCCTTCAGTATAGGAATTATGATTGAAGTTTTCAATTTCTTCTTTCATCCCAAATACTATTTTTCTACCCTGAAAGCAGGACAAGGAGCTTCCATGGCACTGGAACAATAAATTTAAATAATTTTGGCATTTGAAAAGTAGCAACAAAAAATATGCAATGTAATGAATTTTGTATAAATCACATGTACCACAGATACCTGAATGCTCTCTTTTAAAAGGATAAATCTAAAGAAATGGAAGGGAAAATAAATAGCAAAAACCTAGGCTGAGGATTTTTGATTGTAGAGATGGCATATTAGACATTCCTTTATGCATTTTAGAAGTTTATCAAAATTATCAGAAACTAAGGGTGTTATTTAATTCTTAAAAATAAGTTGTGTCCTTTATTCTCATTTTGAAAAATAACAAAGCTGTAAATTTTATATTTAATCCTTGAAAGTAAAAAAAGAAAAAAGCTTGTTCTAGTTGAATAATTAATTGTTTAATGAATTTCAGTTTTAAACAGTGACTTCTTCATTTTTCCTGTGCACTTGTTCAGAAAAAGCAAGAGAACAAAGGGAGCTGAATAATAATTTCTTGTTATGATATTGTATAATTTATTATGTTTTCCAATTATTTTATACAATTTAGATTCTTTAATATTTATGTCAATTATTACTTCTTCATTTTTGTTTTAATTTATTACATTTAATAAAACCTTGTTCCATTTCAAATTTGCAACAGCTGTATTAGAGCATCCAAATCCCACTGAAACTTAAAGGACTGTCCCAAGGATGAGGTGTTACTCTGCACTGATACATTGAATGATTAGGATTGGGACATTAGCTGAGATTTAAACTGCAGGAAAAGATTATTTGCTTGATGTTAGATTTACCAATCAACTCAGAAAGAGTTTAAATCACAAATGAACAAAATGTTACCATGAGGAGAAAATGTCTCTATCCTCCCTTTGCATGGAAATAAGAGCATGAGAGACAACACAAAAAAGGCCTAATAAAAGGCTGGGAGAGATTTTTTTCTCTTCTTCCCTCTTAACACTGTTACCATGGGTTTTCTCTGATTGATGGATTCAATCTCTGGTGGGTTAGTAGGGTCCAGCACTGTCCTTGTAGCTGTCTTCCCATCTGTCACCTTTTACAAGCACACTGCTACACCAATAAATTTTTGTGCCTATAGGGTTGCTTTGGCTTCAGTAAAGAAGTGCTTATTTAATAATAGATCACGGATTGTAGATAATTTAATAATGGAAATGTTCCAAAGATGCACAGACAACTGTGGGACCAGTGAGGTGCTTATAAAGGAAAATGATTTCAAGTGGATAAAAGGTAATGGGGATAGCCAGGAATCCTCTAGATCATGCTGTAGTGAATGAAGCAATCACTTAAAACCTCAGAGAATGCTGAAGAGCAATTGACAGATCAAAAGAACTTCTGGATGCTGGAGGTTTTAATGTTTTTTTTTTGTTGTTCATGACCTTGAGTTTTTCACTTTTGCTTCTGCTTATCTTTGTTGAAGCAACAAATCTAATAACAAATCTAATTTATATTGGAGGACAAAAAAACCCAAACAACTGTTTTCAACTATATCAGGAAAAAGCAATCAAAAATAACTCAGTCATATGCATAAAGCCACTCATGGTAAGGGAGATCCTGTGGGAGATATGACAGATGACACATTATACTATTCATAGTTTGATTTTAACCTATAAACTGAAAACTCTGAAATGGTAATGATTTGCCAGATGATGTCTCAAATAAACTACTTCATTCAAAGAGAAAGAACCATAGAGAATAATAAAGACATAAGTTCAGGTGATAGAGTAGACTTTCACTTTGCAGATTAACAACTACTTCTAAAGGAAACAAAAACATAAATAACCATAGACAACAACTGGTCAAAGGCAAGAAAGAAGAGGAGAGCACAAGTGTATCCTGAAGTTTGTAGAAAATTCATGCATTTATCCTGACATTCCATGGTTCTAACCTTCTTTAGGAATTTCTATACTAACAAAACTTTTGTTCAGTAAAGACATACTGTCTAAAATATTTTTAATAATGAACAAATTGACTCCAAAATATTCAAAATTTTCCAGGAATTAATCACAAAGTTTTAGTTATAATCCGATACTATTAAAAAACTTTACCAAAACTTCAGAGCACCTATAAAGAAAACAAAGCAACTGTCAGTCTACCAGAAAAAAAATTGTATGGAATTTCAAATGCTCTTACTGTTTAGCCAAGATTTATTGTAGTAATTAAAAATAGATATTGCAGTGTGTAACAGATTATTAAATGAACATGAGAAGGCAGAAGGTAAGTATTTATCCATCTTCTTCTCATTTTCTGCATTTACAGATCTGCAGTTTCAGAATATTTTCCTTCCCTCTGTGACAGGTTAGAAGGAGAAAACCAAGTCCCAGAAATCATCAGAGTCAGCAGAACCTGCAACACATATGTGCACCATGAGAAGGTGCTGAATGCAGGTATGGGTCCCCTCTGTACCAATGTGGGTTATGAGGGGACCCATCTGCCAACCTGGCTTACGACCCTGGGGTTTTTTGCCTTCTAGGGGCTCAGAGCTGGGATTGTCCCCTTTCATAAACTTGCAAATCATGGAATGCCTTGGATTAGAAGGGACTTTGAAGATAATCTAGTTCCAGCTCTCCTGCCATGGGCAGGGACACTTTTCAATAGAGCAGGTTTCTCAAAGTCCCATCCAGTGTGGTCTTGAATACTTCCAGGGATGGAACATCCACAGCTTCTCTGGGGAACCTCTTCCAGTGCCACGCCAACCTTGCAGTGAAAAATTTTTTCCTGTTATCTAATCTAAACCTACTCTCTTTCAGTTTGAAGACATTTCCTTTGTCCTGTAACTCCATACTCTTGTAAATAATCTCTCTCCATATTTGTTGTAGATTCCATTCAGATATTGAAAGACCAAATGACATATCCCTGGAGCCTTCCTTTCTGCAAGATGTGCAGCTTCAACTCAGCCTGTCTTCATGGGAGAGATGCTTCAGCCCTTTGATCACCTTCCTGGCTTTTCTCTGGAGTTACCCAAATAGGTCCACACCCTTGTTATGTTGGGAAGTTCAGACCTGGCTGCAGCACTCCAGGAGGGGTCTCGTGAGAGTAGAAGGGGAGAATCACCTCCCTCACCGTACTGGCCTTGTTTCTTTTGACACAGCCCTGGATACATTTGGCTTTTTGAGCTGCAAGTGCACCTTGCTGCCTTTACTTTTGTGATTAAAGTGTAGGGAAAGGAAACAGTGAAAATAAAGGCAATTTTCTGATCATGTTAATAGTTATTTCATTGTGGTATAATGTGTTTACTGTATAGTTACCTGAAAATTGCACTTTATTTTTTATCAAATCTCACAGCTTATTCAAGTCCTGCACTTTTTTGCAGTATGGCATAAATCCTGTCCTGCTGTCTTATATGTCAAAGACAGAATGAGCTAATCAAAGAGAATGAGTTTGACACCTGTAAAGGAACTGTGAAAGTGCGAGAAAAGCTCTAACATGCAGTGGGATGAGACTGTAAGTACAGTTTTCATACTGGATAAGCTGACATCTTCCTATGGGCAAGAATTGACCCCTAATGTTTATCAGAAATCATTTCTAATCATTTCTAAAAGGACAAAAATTATTTCAAAGAGACAAGAAGGGAATATGGATTTCTTTCACATGAAAAAAGTGATGTCTCTGACAGGAACTGCTGTCTAAATCATTACATAATTGAAATGTTAAAGTGATGTGATGGATTGAACATGTCTGGGTGCCAAAGGCCCTCCAAAACTTCTCTATCCCTCTGTCTTGGACACTCTCCCCATTTTCAAATGAACAGAGGAGAAAAAAAAAATATGATGAAAGGGTCATGGGCCAAGAAACAGACAGGAAAACATCACTCACCAATTACTGTCGTGGGCAAAACAGGCTCGCCTTGGGGAAAATTAACTGCATTTATTACCAATCAAATCAGAGTAGAATATTGAGAAATAAATAAATCTTAAAAACACCTGTCCCCCAAACCTCCCTTCTTCTCATGCTCAACGTTATTCTCAAATTCTCTACACGACTACAGCCAGCAGGACAGGGGAGGCAGGAAATGAGGATTGCTGTAGGGTAATCACATTGTCTCTGCCACTTCTGTTCCTCAAGAGGAAGACTACTCATACTGTTCCTCTGCTCCAGCATGGGGTCTATTCCATGGGAGACTGTCCATGACCTTGTCCAGTGTGAGTCCTTCATAAGGGCTGCAGTTCCTCACAAACCTCTCCCATGGGGGCCCTTTCCATGTGGTGCAGTTTTTCAGGAACAGCCTGCTCCAGGGTGAGTCTCCCATGGGGTCACAAGTCCCAGCAGCAAACCTGCTCCAGACCAGCTATGGACCCTCCGTTGGTCCACAGTTCCTGCCAGGAGCCAATCCATGGACTTTCTGTGGTGTTGCAGCCTCCTTTGGATGAATCCACCTGTTCTGGTGCTGGGTCCTCTGCTGGCTGCTCTGTTCCACTGGGACCTCCATGGGCTGCAGGGCACAGCTGGTCAAGCCTCACCATGTCTGCACCATGGGCTGCAGGGGAATCTCTGCTCCCTCTCCTTTTCCACTCTCCTTGGTGTTTGCAGAGCTATTCCTCTCACAGGTTCTTACTCCTGTCTTGTCAAGCTGCAATTTGCTTTTGCACAATGACTTTTTCCTTTCTTAACTATGCTGTCCCACAGATACTAACATTGTCACTGATGGGCTTGACTTCGGCCAGTGGTGGTTTCTTCATGGAGCCTGTTGGCATTGACTCCACTGAACTCAGAGAAAACTTCTGGCTGCTTCTTATGCAAACCACCACTGCAGCCCTCTCCTACCAAAACCTTGACATGAAAACCCAACAGAAGTACATTCTTTTTGAAAAGCTTCCTATGCTGAATGTGGTGGAAACGAGACAAAGACCTAGCAGAGGTTGATGAGAGTTGTACAGCTGGCTGTGAATGCCCTCAAAAGCACTGACATGAAAGTCTTTGTGCTGAGAAGCAGCCTCTGATCCAGTCCTAGCTGCCTGGATTTTTGCCTGGCTGGATGGCTCCTTTACTCTTATCTGTTTTATCTCTTCACAGATTCAATATTTCAGCAAAGAAGCAGAGAGATGAGAATACTGAGGCTTAACAGAATATAAGGAAGTGATTTAGAGGAAAAGAGACAAGTAAAACATGCATGATAGGGAAAAATTCAAAGAAAAAAGTACCTACACAGGGACAATGGAGTGGGAAGTAAGAGATGAAAAAAAATTAAATAGAAATATGTAGAGAATTAATTATTAAAAATAAAATATTATAAGATTGAACCCCAGAAGAACAAAATTTGAGATAATAAAAAAATCTGAACTGATACTTTATGTACAAGTACAAATGCAATCCATATCGTCATATACCAATTTTTAAGTACAATTTCTGCTTACATGCTTGGTGATTCAGTTTTCAGCTTTTTTCCCTCCCCATAGCACTTGTCATGGTGGGGGAGATCTTAAAAGGCAAAATTTGTTGGTCCTCCATAATGTCTATACAGAATAAGAAAGAGAATTGCTGTATTAGGCCCATATTAATTATTTTGCACTGAATCCTCATGCTATTTGCTGCTTCTCCTTCTGGAAACTCACATCATCTCTGTCAGTCTCTCTGCACTTACTCTTTATCCTGCAAAAGAGGACAGGCAATTTTTCTCTTGTCTTCCTTATGGCCTGTAGGCCAATCATCAATTTAGAAGAGATATTTTTCCTATTCTCAGTCCTTGTTTCTGACACTCAAGCTCCCCTAGCTGCTGTAAAAAGAATCTGCAGACAGACCAGTCTAGTTTCTTCAGTTGTGCTCGGATTCTTTGTAAGAGGAGAGTGTGTGCATGCTGGCTATAATAAACCCACTTGGGTCTGGAGCATCCCGAGTACAGATGGATTCTGAATAATTAATACTCCAAATCTCAACATGAGTCATTTGAAATTTTCATAGGCTATAATCTTGCCTAAGTTTTGGTTGAGTTTTATATCAAGAGCAGAAAATCGTTATTCAAATGATCTTTCAGCACAATTTCACAAATTCTGTTATCATAGAAGCAAAGATGATATGAGGTCTCAGGCCATTCTCTCAGGCTATTCCTTCTACTTAATATTTGCTTCCTTTCTATCATGTTCTTCTTTGTAAATCTGCCTTGTTATTACACTGGGCACCTCACATTATATCCTATGCTTGAAAAAGGAAAACCAATATATTGCTGGGAATAAAAGTGGAAAGTAATTTGTTTTATTGACATGTGAATTTTAATAAATTAGGTTTTTTATTTAGAAAGAGGTATCAATGAAATAGTTATGTACCTTTCTCATCTATGTGTTCCTGCTGCTTGGCATCAAATTTATTCAATACTCTCAAATCCAGACAGCTTCTATGAAGATTTACTGGAATAGAAAAGTAATCCAGAAGATGTGTCTACATTAGTTTCAACAATAGCTCTTATCAGGAGGTGGTTTTCAGACAAATTCTCAAGTTTATTACCACACTTCCTTTTGCACCACTGCCTCACAACACAGACTGCAGCAGAAGGTTCCCTCCAGCAATGCACTCTACCACTTCATTCAGTGAGCACTGAGGAACTGATCTAATAAACCAATGAATTTTCAAAACAACTTGTAATAGAATTAATCTTTCTCTGTATTAATAGGTTGAAACAATAGGACACTTGTGCGTCAGAATATGAGAAGCTTTATTCAAAGCTACCAAGAAATTAATGCTAAAATATTGGTGTTGAAATTCAAGGGTTTTCTGACATCAGAGTTATTCTTATACTTTTTTTTTAATTGATACATATATTGGGAACCCGAAATACATTCCCATTTTTTATGTAAGTGAATGTGACTAGTGGTGGGATGCACACAGTTTCTTCATAAATATTGCTGTAATGTCAGGGAATTGTTTCCATTTGTATGATTAAATTAAATTCAGTTGATTTGAAAATATTTTACTGTCTGAAATAGACTCCTTTAAATGGAATACTGCCAGAGAAAGTAATTATATACATATTAGAAGTTAAAAGATATTTCCTGTTAATAGAACATGGCATGATAAAAGGCGTCAAAACTCAGTGAAGACTTGTCACTTAAAAGAAGTACTCTAAAGGAAGCAAGAAGAGGAAGATATTCTGAATTTTTCTTGGAATCTGGTAATTTTAATTTTTCAGAAAATGTGACAGCCATATCTATAGGCAGTGAAAGAATCACATGGTATAATATTAGGAATTCTGTGGCAAACTTTTCTACTACTTTGCTGTTACTTTTAATTTTCACATTTGGTCATCAGAAACTCCAGCTAGTGGTTATATTCTTGGGTATTTGCATACCAGCTAGGGTCAAAAAAACAAACAAACAAAAAAAACCCAACAACAGTATCTTGGTCAATCTATAAAAGCCCAGTTTCTCAAGGAATTAAAAAAATGTTCAGGCTTTCTCTTCTACACTAGCAAAAAAGTAATACAAATTATAAAATACCCAGTTGAGAGAAAAGTTCAGTAATGCTCTTTTGGAAAAAAAAATACTAGTTTTGTTTCAGAAAGATTTTGGGAACTCCTCCTGTCTCACAGTGGACAATAAGAAGGGCCTGGAAGTAAAAAAAGGTCTCTCAGCAACAGGAATGCTCTTAATTTCATCCAAGAGAACTAGAACAGACATTTTAGCCCATATTCTGAAAAGAGGGACATGAAGTCTTTGAGGAGCTTAATCAGAAGCCAGACTTTCAGACTGTATGTAAGGACTTGAAAATATAGTAAATGTGTTTTTCAATGTAAATATATTCAATATTTCATATATATTCATAAATATATTCAATATTTCATATATTTCAATGAAAATATAGTAAATGTGTTTGTCAACCTGACATCACTGGTACAAAGACTTGTTTTTATAAATTTCTGGGTAGGTAAATTAGTGACATGAGAACAGGTTTCCTAAATCCAATGTCTGCATTCTTTTTAAATATACAGGCAAACAAATATTCCTGTGAAGTATTTTGCCAGACTAGTATATTTCCAGAGGGAAAAAAAAAATTGTTTGTTATCTTTCTATCAAATATCACAACTCTTACTGTCTCCCAAGTGTACTGTTCAATTAGTCCAAATAAATTTCACTTAAGGTGGAATTCAGCTGCCTGCATTGCAGCTGCTGCTCTGCCAACTGTTCAAACCCCATATGTGCTGGCTTTGCCTAATATTGAAGGTACTAAAATTCCTTTGCCCTTTGCTGTTTACCATGGAAACATCTCTGAACATATAAAAAAAAGCATAATCCCCAAAAATCGTGTGTGTATCTATATCTATATCTATATATCTATATCTATATATCTATATATCTCAAGTGCTTATATCAAGACAAGCATCTGTCCTAAGATCCAGTGTATTTCTGGCTTTGATGGAACCACCCACCTTTATATAGGTGAAGCAAAATCAGTTAAGGTAAAGAAAAAAAAAATAGCAGTTTTCTATTTCTGTGGAAAAATAATTGTTTAATTTTAAAAAAGAAAGTACTCACACATATGTACGTATACATGTGTGTGTGTGCATATATCTATGCGTATGCAGGGCTATTCCCATTGTCCTCAAGAGGAGGCCTGTCAGCCTGGATGCCAAATGATAGAAGATTTTCATTGCCTAATATTTTCTACACATTTAGTGGAGACAGACAACTAACTTCTGTGATTTGGCTGGCAATGTCAGAAGAGATATCTCCCTGGTTTGCTTTTATTTCCTAGTCATCAGATTTTGACAATAAATATTGATACCTCCTAGGGCTTTTTGTTAGGGTTTTTTTGTTTGTTTGTTTGTTTTTGGAGTTTTTTTGGGTTTTTTAGTTTCTCTTGGTTTATTTTTTATTTGATTTGTTTCTTTTTTAATTAAATGAATAAATCTATTCTCTTTCCAATAGAAAAAGTAACTTTTGTGAGAAAAAGTTTGTTTCAGAGATCAATATTACAGTAAGTTGGAAAATATTCCACCAGAATTGCCTCCCTTTATTCTGCAGTCTTTTTCTTCAGCATTTTCATAGGATTTGTACCTCCAAATATCACTTGCAAATGCTTCAAACACTCTTGTAAGTCATGCAGTGTAACAGAATATTGTAAAACAACCTGTAAGGTGAAAAATATCAATTTAGTATCACTTGGTATATTAGTCCATCCACTTACATCTTGAAACAAAGACAGGAAATAAAGCACACTTACAGAAACTCATACATGGCCCAGATGAATCCTGGACCAAAGAATGCTCCTGGCTGGTATCACTATGTCTTTCTCTAGAGGATATATGTGTTATGACCCAAAATTGTGGGCAAGTACAGAAAGGAAAATTCTTAACAGTGCTGACACTGTTAAGGAACATCAAACAAGTAAATCCAAGAAATTTATCAAATATGGCTTTAAATGAAAAGAAATAAGTGATTGAAGAATAACACTAGAGGGTGTTATTTTAAACATGGTGGCTGATATTCAAATTGTTTTGTGGACTTGCCTAGGGATCTTTTTTCATCCACCAAGAACAGAGGATGAGTCATACAACATTCTTTCCTTTAACTGTTAAGGATCCTCAGTTATGTCCCTATCACTCCTTCTATCAGTAAAGAGCTTTCCCATATTTCAGTCTTATGAACAAGTCATAAAATAGCAGAAAAATATTCATTTTATTTGTCCTCAAGGAGTGAATGTTTGCTTCTTCCTTATCCATAAAAATTCCAGAGTTTGTTAGCTGTCACAGGAGCCTTCTCCCTCTATATTATTATTTTTAATTAACAAGATTGTATATGTATTACTTGTCTTGTGTCTCAAAAATATATCATCTTCTAAGAGTTGTTATTGCTGTTATTATCACTAACATGCAATATATAAAAAAGTAAATAGCCCTACCAAACAACTAGAGAAAGAACAAATGAGACAAAGCCAGCCTTAGCTGGCCATCATGCATGAAAGACAAAACAAATTCTTATTTGTCTGCATTGCTGTTAATTTCCTGTTTTGATAGTTGCAAACTCCCATTTTGGAATTTACTTTAGTATATTTGTCAAAGTGCAATAAAAGGAACATGATACAGAGAATGCCAGTTTTCTCACAGAATAGACAGAATGCCTTTGATTTAGCAGTAGTTCAATAACAGAAACCTAATCCATATTTTTTTAATAACTGGACCCCATAAGACCCTCTAAAAAGACACTAAAGAGACAGAGATATATATTCCTATATAACAGTGTATTTCATTTCTCATGTTGAACTGGAATCCTGTTTTTACGTATTGTGCACAAATCAGAGAAAACACAAGGGTACAAAAACAAAGCCAGAAAAGATCTCACTCCAAAAAAAAAAAATCCTCATGGTGCAGTAACCACTAAAAATTATAGATATGCTTTTTTTTTTTCCTGATCATGAGTGCACTGCAAAAATGAAAAGAGTGCATGAGCATGAGGACCGTGAGGACAGTCTTTTTGGCAAAGGAACAAAGGAAATTCTTTGAAAATCATCAGAATTGGATCAGAATTGTCCATTTATTAAGTGACAGGAATCTAAAATTAAGAGAATCTTCACTGCTTTGATGCCAAAAAATAATCATCTTTGTAGGATTTTGAGTAATTTTTTTTCTTCTTCATAAAATTTAGTTTACGGATCCAAACAGAAGAAATGAAAGAACTCTACTAATTCTTTAACAGCTAGTAGAAAGCTGTCTGGATATGGTCCTTGGGAACTCTGCCATTGTCCTTGGGTGACACTGCTGGAGCAGGGGGATTGGAACAGAATGCTTTGAAATGTCCCTTCTGGCCTCAGTAATTCTGTGATTCCATGAACTTTTCTGATGGTGCATGTACATGCAAACATACAAACACACACAAAGAAAATATTTTAAAATTACATAATTTTAAAAAAATATTAGATTACTAATAAATAAAAAAATCAGGAAAACTGGAGAAGATGGTGAAAACTTAGAATATCTGTATGTGCAAAGTTAAAATACTATTAGATCAGAAAAAAATTGATATAATGTAACAAATTTATTCTAAAAAAGAGACTTTCACAAAAATACTTAGCAATGTCAGATAAATGCTTCAATTAAAAAAAAAGATAAAATGTATGGACTGTACTCTTTTTTAAAATTTAGAAAGCCTCTCTTGTCTTATGTGTAAAAGTTTAATCAAAATGCACAATACACATCCTGGGCTCCTCGTTTATAATGGCACTGGAGCTTGGGTTTTTATTTGGAAGTATTTAGCTAGTGAGAAAAAGGAGATGATGACTAGAAAACCTGTGTAAGATTAAGCTCAGTCTGCCATCACTTGCATAAGGAAATGGAAAATTGAAGGTAGAAGTGAAAAATATAAGTCCACCACTATTAGGAAATGTTCATAATTTTTAGTGTCGATCCACCTAAAGGCTATTTATTAAAGAATGAGTTTCCTTAATAGCTAATGTACTTTCCTGGCGATTTTGTGCTTTCTGATAGTTTCTCTATAGGCAGTAATTTCATCACTTTATAATGCTGAGAAACAGTCTGGAAATGTTGTACTAGAAAGAAGTAAAATGCACTGAGGTATTTTAAAGCTGGCTCTCCATACAGCATGGACCAGAATAGTAGGAAAAGTAATAAACAAAATGAGTGCTTGGAGTTTTTTCTCTCTTGTCTTAAAGTAATTTTTAAAGATCATAATTTTGTGAGAAGGAAGCCTATGAAGCTTACGAATAATTTCGTAATCTACATTTTATTAGATTCAACACAGGGTAATCCAGTATAGAAAAATTCTCTCACATGTGTTCATAAACCTGTCATTTCTGTATGTTCACCATAGATTGTGATGTTATTGCTTTACACTTCTTCAGTACCAATCATTTTTGGATCTCAAAAACTTTGTGAACTTTAATGAAAGTGTACAATAATGAAATGTAAGTTGTTTCAAATTATTTTTTCTTTCATGTTACCATCTGTACCTGCTCAAAGGAAGTATATTCCCACAGTGTGGTTTTCTAGAACAGACTTTTGGTAATAGTACATGTAATATTATGTTAAATATTGTTTTAATTTTGCTCAGTGCTTGTATGTTAATACTGAAAAATTTAGGAGATTTAGATAATGTTTTTCTCAGGAAAGTGGTGTGCTTAATTCAGAGCTTTAAAGAGGCAATCTTTTCTTGTTTTGGGCTCATGCAGACTTTGGATACTTCCTGGTTTCAACCATGTGATGGAATCGTCCACCAGAGAGAAGATAAAGATACACAAACAAACACAATACAGATAACCATATGAAGAGAAAATTCTTGCAGAACGTTTTACAGCCACCAATTTTCACTACAAGCCTCACAAAGGATAAATAATATAAAGAATTAGTAATTCTTAATCTGATGAAACTTGGACTCATGTCTTTCATATTTCAATAAAATTACATGAACAGCTTTTTGAATAAAATTATCCTTAACATTTTATCTTCTTCTATTTTATTGAGGCATATCTCTACTTAAGCATGCATTTGAGCAGCAAAAAGGGATTTGCCACATGCAAGATGCTCTGATGACTAATGTCTTAGGCTGAATGCTAAAGGAAATACAAAACACTGCAGTCATGCCTACAGAAAACGAAATCATCATTTCTATTATACTTGTGTCAGGAAATATTTTGGCTCGTGTTTAGAAAGCACAGGCCAAAGTTTCAGTGTAGTCACTTAAAAACTTGCAAATATGCTGAGTTCAGTGGCATGACATAGCTTTGCTGTGAGCAGAATTAGGTCCTGTGTCTTCACAAAAGATTAACTGTGCCATAAAAGATAAATTTATAATTCAAAACACTGTGCTATTGTACTTTGTTGACAATGTCTAATTTATCAGAATTAAGATCTTTAAAACACCAAAGACATTTCATTGCAAAATGAATGGATATAGGATAACGAGTTCTATTGGTTTTCATGTAATTGTTTGCATTCGACGATACCTTCTTTTCTAGCATATTTAATTAGCCTATTCAGAATAAAAGAGATGTGGGCACACCTATCTGACTTCTGACTTCTTTTAATATGCCTTGTCAGGGTGATATCAACTGAAAATATAGTTAACAGCCTATCAGTACATACAGTGATTATTTTGATGGCTCATGATTAACAATAAAACATTGCAAGGTTGGAAAGTCCATTCTGGATACAATATTAAGATGATATGGAAGATTTATGCTGGTTATCTTTGGAGTATTTTGTTAGTACACCTCATCCAAAGACACAAATTTTTACATAATCATCGAATCATACAATATTCTGGTTGGAAAGGACCCACAGAGATCATTAAGTCCAATTCTTGGCCCTGTACAGGACAGCCTCAATAGCCACACCACGTACCTCAAAGCATTGTTCAAGGGCTTCTTGAACTCCAGCAGGCTTGGTGTGACCACTTTCCATTGTTTAAGTGTCAGCCTCTGACTAGAGAACCTTTTCCTAATATTGAACCTAAACTTTTCCTGATTTAGCCCTATAATGCAAAATACAACTCCAAATACCCGATATTAACCAAGTTGTAAAACTTAATAGGGGCAGTTTTGAGTTACATTGGCTGCAAACAGTTAATTTACAAAGATTCATCAAGCAAATCAGACACTTGCTTTAATAATTAATAAGTTCTGTCTTACATTCTCTGTAATGCATTTGATTTCATTAAATGCCCTTGTATAAATTTTAGCTTAGAAGCTATTGCATCCTATTTTATCTCCTGCTAAAATCATTATTTCCTTCTTTTCCCTCGGCCTTTTTGTTTCTTATTGATTTTATGTTACATTTAAAACAAATTTTTTTGCATTAAACCTCTAAAACAAACTGAGTTGGGACATTTGCATTGGTTTTCCATTAGAAAATAACGCAGGTGTGAATAAGGCAATTCATACTTAGGATATTTTGAGCTAAATGCCTAGTTACAGGAATTAAATGTGTCCTCATTAAATTTGGTAGAACTAGCTTCACGGAATCACAGAATTACAGAATGATTCAGCTTGGCAGGGACCAGGGCTGATCACCAAAACCCCCTGCTCAAGAATGTTTACCTAGAACGAGTTGCCTATAACCATGTTCAAACAGTTTTTGAGTGGAAACTTCACAAGCTCCAGGGGCAACCTGAGCCAGTGCTTGGTCATGCTCAGGTGAAAAGGAGTTTCCTGATGTTCAAGCAGAACTTCCTGTGTTTGTGCCCATTGCCTCTGAATTTTTGTTGCAGGAAAAGCAATTTCTGGGCATGAAGCATAAAGAATTTAAACACCTTCTACTGGCACTGTCTAGGTTTTCAGTTCTTTCAAAATTGTATTACTTTTTCCACTTTTTCTGTATCAAGACATAGAAGACACTGAAATTATTGCTGTCTTACACGACCAATTCAAGTTGGAAGTTAGTACTTCCAGGATTTTATGCTCCAAAACCTTACATTTGAAGAATCAAATTATCTGTTTAAGCATGGGATATTTCCAGTCTAATGCACCTGCAGCAGTCCATTGTGCTTAAGCACATGACAGTTTTCAAAAGGGATCTGAAATTAGGCTAAAAAATAGTGGGTATAGTCAGATTTTGGAAAAGATTTCTCAGAAAGGCTGTAGAATCTCTACTCTTAGAGGTATTTGAAGCTCAACTGAACAAATGCCAGAGAGACCTCTGAACAACCAGTTGAATGAGGTGATCTGGTCATCTGGAAGTCATTCCTAGGTCACATTACTTCAAGATTCTATTTTCAACTAACAACTATTTCAGCATCTATGGACTTTTCAGTTCCTAAATTTAAATATAATACTTGCCCAAACCCTAACCCTTATAGTTTCACTATTACACACTAATTTTTTTCATAAGATGAACCAGTTTTAAAAAGTGTGTGGGCTTTAGAATGGCTAAATAATTGCAATGTAAAAATTATTACAGTGTTTTTGGTACTTCCCCTAATTATCACTTCTGGAATATATTCATTAAAAAATGACTCTCATATATTATTAATTTAACTCCTCTAATTATAGTCATACATAAGTAATTATAAACGTTAACTTTATTCATTAAATTGAAAAAGATTGAGGGAATTGATGACATTCAAAGGAGTTTCACAAGATTATTTCAGCAGCAGCTTAGGTAAAAATGTATATAAAAATCTATAAAAATAACTAGTATTTAATTGTTATATTTATTTCTTGGGATACCTTCAGAATAAAATACGTATAAAGCTTTCTGGTTTTATTAGGAAATCTTCTCTTAGGAGACTCTCTACTGCATTCCTAGAATAGTTGATAGTTTTTCCTTTTATGGTATGACAATTTTTATATTTTTTGGCAATAGTTTTTGGCAAGATTTTTTCCAACTGATTAATTAAATACAATCTTAGAAATCATAGCCACAAAATCAGAGGCTAAGACTGAAGAGAAATGAAGGAAATATAGTCAAGGACAAAGATGAATATAGCATAGCACCATTGCATTTGTCTAGATGCTGCTATAAAGAAAAGGCAAATAATCTCAGCTAGAGCTGTGGTATTTAATGCAGAATTTCCTTGGTTTTGGTTAAAAGGTGTAAATAAGTCAAAGTAGTCTTCTTCCTTTTTAAGTGGCAGAGGAGGTGGTGAAATAACACAGCATTCCTTGTTGTTCCTCACACCTCTGAATACAGCATCAAGAACACTCAAGAATCCATTGCTTTTGACTGGCTCTACCTCTTTTTTCCTGTAGCTGGTCCATGCCATGAGACTTCTGTTTCAGTCTCCCAGGAGAGGGTAGGAGATGTGGGAATTGGTGTAGGAACTGGATTACAGAATAGAGCCCTGGGACACAAGTTTAAAGCAAAGAAGGGGAAAAGAACAAGGCCTACTCCAAGAGAAAGTCTGACTTCAGCTTCCTAGAATATACACTGGCATATGATCAAGTCCCATTTCTAGCACAGCCTTCCCTTTTCTAACATGCTAAAGTGGATGCTCTAATACTTCCAACTCACAGACTAGCAAACTTGATCTGATAGTGACAACAAACAAAATTTTACTGCCTCTGTTGGAAGGAGAGAGTTAAAACCTGAAGAATGGCAAGGAGGATGATAGATTCACTCAACTGACTGTGCAACTGGGAATGCCAAGGCCTGGAGAATAAATGTGGGAACCCCTCTATATTATGCCTACTGCTCTTTATTCTTTCTTTTGAAAAGTAGAATCTCTGTGTAGCAATAATGTGATTATGGAGGCCCTCTCACACATTCTTGAGCTCCCTGTCTGGGGTGTCTTTTCATGCCTGGTGCTAAGGCACTTGGCAGGGGAGGGACACAACCACAGGGTCCCGAGAGTCCCAAGCAGTTGCTGCTGGGTCGGTGTAATAAGGAGCAAAGTGGGCCTCACAAGCAGTCTGAGGTTCCTTTATTAGCCTCACACAACTCGAATGCAGTGCAGAGGTAAAAACAGCATACAAAGGCATTAAAAGTGGGTTTTAAGGGACAGAATCAGGGTGGAGTTTAGGGTAGGGGCCAATAGAGAGAAGACGGGGGAGGGACACAAGGTGGGGTTTACAGAACACAAACCAATGGGGAAGATAGTGTGAGATTTATATAAACAGACCAATGGAGACTCAAAGGATAGGGAATTTTCCAAGCGGCAGTCCAGGCAGTGGCTGGTACCAGGGAAGACTGACAGAGAACATTTGGAATAAGGGGGAAGTATCAGAGGAGACTGACAACCCAATGGGTGGACACAACCCAGGCTAAACAACCAACCCGGGTCGGGGAAAGGAACAAACAATAGGGTAATAAAACACAAAATTACACACCACTATATTGGGGATCATAAAAAGCACAGGAGAGATCAGAGCCTGGTGGTAAACTGCATGTGTGCAGGCCTTCAATAAATGCATGCAAACAGCAGCCTTGCCAACTCCCAGGGTAGAATGATCCTGGTCTTGCTGGCATTCTCACTCATCTGTCTTTGCCCAGGTGCCGCTTTGGGATCCTCCAAATTTATTTCATTACCTCACCAATAGTGAGGTAATGAAATAAATTTACTTTTTGCATTTCAGTTGTGTTTTTATGGTTGTCCTGACTGCCTGCCTGTGTCAACTCATACCCTTCAAATATTCTGATTCTTAGCTATTTCTGCTGATCATAGACCTAATTCAGAAAGGACCTCCATTTCAGTGTACACTTTAGCATATGTTTAAATTTAAGAATACTAAATACTTACACATCAATTAGCTCCAAGTGGTGCTTTAACTAAATATCTGCTAACTTCTTTAGCTTAACTTCTGCCTGAGACTGATGTTTTGCCTGGGAAAATATTCCCTGAAATTCAGAAGAGTTTCACTGTGTTGCAAATGAAGTTAGTATTTGACTTTGATGAAAGACTGCAAAGAGGTAGGAGAAATAAATGAAATGTCTGACCCCAAAGAAATCAGAGAAATAAGTATATATAATGGATGAAATTCTGGCTTCACTGAAGTCAAAGACAAAATTGCTGTAGAATGCAATAGAGTAAGGATTTCATGTCACATCTTTAGACTCACTGTCCTGAACAGAGCATCAGGCATCTGACTCCTTTCTTATCCCTTGTGTTGAATAGTACTTTATAAATAGACCAGATGTAGTCAATAGCACCATTTGAAGAAAGGCATCACTCAGCATGAATAAAGGTAATCGAAAACAGCTATTTTTACTAATGAACATGTTTTTAACTGCCAGATACAGAGTTAGCAAAATTACAGAAAATAGAGGATATTTTTGCAAATGGAAGTAATCATTTTTTAAAATCCATTTTTGCTGAGGGTAACTAAAAATAAATAAACATGCATTTTTTTTTCACTGCAAAACTATAAATAGTAAGATACAATCTTTTGCTCCACTTCAAAAAAAAAAACAAAAACAAAAAACAAAACCTATTATAGCAACCTACTACATAAAACTATTATAGCTATTATATAAATTTTATGTATGTAGATATATAATTATATCAAATGAATAGATATATGGAATAAGATATATGATATATGGGATAGATATATAGAAATAATATGATATGAAACTATTACATAAAATCTTCAGAAAAGAAGCTCAAACCTATTATATAAAATACAAAGGCAAGTGGCAGGTCCTGCACTCATGGAGTAGCAGTGCAGGCTGAGGGCTGAGCTGCTCGAGGGCAGCTGCTGAGAAGAGTCTGGGAGTGCCTGCAAAGGCACTCTGTCAGCTCATTGTCAATTTGTCCTCCACCATCATTTGGCCATTGAATTGACGATTACCTGACAGTGTGCCCTTGCAGGCCATATTTCAGGAATGTTAGATGTACTTAGAAAGTACTTTTCATATATTTCTAAATATAGAAGAAATGTTCCGTGAGTACAAGGGTCCGTGCTATCAACACTGGAGCTACTCGGCTCTTAGCAGGTTCCATGGTGTCCAATGTTTTGTGCAATATTTTATACATTCCACTCCAACTGAACAATTGAGCTGTATCCATAATATTGCTGTTGGCTTGAAATGGGACTCTGACATCATTATCTGAATGATGGAGCAGAGTGCCCTTACTGAGTGTGCTGGGGATACAAAACTGAGGCTGGCTGATTTGCCAGAGGGTCGTGCTGCCATCCAGGAGACCACAACACGCTGGAGAAATGGGACAACAGGTTTCTCAACAAGAAAGTTCAGTGAGGAAGTGTACAAAGTTCTGCATCTGGGAAGGAACATGTCGTGAACCAGCACAAACTGGTAAAACATCTTTGCAGAGAAGGCCCAGAGGGTTCTGCTGTACACCTAGGTGAACATGAGCCAGCAAGATACCCTTGTCAAAAAAGAAGACAAGTGGTGCCTGAGCTCCAGTAGTAAGAGTGCTTCCAGCAACGTTCAAAAACTGACTGGACACTGTCCTGGACAGGTTGCTGTTGGTGGCCTTGCTTGAGCAAATACATTTGACCAGATAACCTCTTGAGGTCCCTTCCCAACTCAGTCATTCTGAGGTTCTATTATTCTCTGATAACACTTCTGAAAACATACAAAAATAATATTTCTATCCATTACACAGTATTTATTACAGTATTTATTATATAGCATATATTACATTATATTATATATTCTAGAACATATATTATGTATATTAATATGTATATTATGTATATTATTTAAAATATGTACCAGTATAAAATGGTATCTTTTTTGCAGAAATTAAAATCCACACCAGTTCTTTACTACTTTTGTTTCTGTTCGGGAAAGTCTGTACCATATTTTCTTCAACAAATAAATGTATATATGCCAAAGCTACTTTTTATTTTTCTTAAATTCACACAGTCACAAAGAAGTAAAGTGTTTTCTTTGGCTGTGAGGTTAAAAACAGGAAAAAAATTAAGGAAGAAGAATAGGAGTCAAATAGCGTAATGAAGACAATAGAAACAAAAAGACAGTGCATTGCCATCTTCTCTAATAGTTCTAAAATTGAAAGTGAATTGCAAAAAGTAGGAGCACTATTCCCTTCATAGTAATACATTAAAGTCTTGTGAGTTACTTTCTGTCTTGATATAATAATTAAGCATTTTAGTTAGAAATGTGACAAGTAAAAGGTATTTTCTTTATGAGAAGCCTCTGTAGCATTACATAAAGAAGAATATTAACAGAATATGAAAATATCAAGTGATGGGAAACAGACAAAATATAAAACTTTATAATTTTAATTTTCAGTAGGAACTGCAGGGAACTTTAAACATTGCAGAGCATTAAAAATCTACTCTAGCTGCATGAGTGCATACAGACATAACAACTGATATGCAATATTGTGCTAGAAGCCCCAGCAGAAAAATTGTTAGGGCTTAATTCATCTCACTGAAACAGCCAACAGTATAGAAAATCCAGGTTTAATATACTCCATGATTTACTTATTTATTGCAATTATCAATTAAAATATTTTCAAAGGGTTATTTATTGTACCTATATTTTTGACATATACCTTATGAGATGAATCAGTATAATTTTGAAGGTAATTTCTGGAGCTACCTCTCACTAAAACCTCTCACTAAAAAGTGTTGGTTATATTAAATATTAGGCAGAAAGTTTAGCAGAAAAAATTAAAAGTAGTTTCCTTTCAATCTTTAATATTGTTTTCTACCTCAACCCTCACCCTCATCCTTTTAAAATTATTTTTTTTACCTTTGCAGCCCAACCCTTTTGCCTCATAACTTCTTGGACCTTGGTGAAGTTTAACTTTCCATAGCCTGAATATGTTTCTAAGGAAGATATAAAGAGTTAAAGACAAAACAGTTTATATCGTTATTAGGAACTGGTAAATATTCACCAACTTGTTTGGAAAACAAAACCATACTTTGCATCTGTTTCCAATGTTAGAAACGATGGTGGTACCAGACTGAACAAGAAATAATTCTCAGAGAACATAATGATTCTAGTTATTTGTTGCTTGTTTGTTTTTGACAAAGAAGCTTTGCAAGTACAACTTTTTAGCACTTCTAGAAAAATGCTGCATTCTGCCTCCAAGGGTATGCCTTGAGACAATAAAATGTGGTGAGAAAAATATCCCTCTGCTTGTCCTTCAAGTGATACGGTCCACAGATCTGTTAGAATGAATACTTCAACAGACTTTGGGCAGAACTAGGCCTGCCAATCACCTGTCATGAAATACTTCCTAAAGCATAGAATAATTCATATCTACTTTTCTAAATTACAGAGATTGTTTTAGTATGTGCTATGGAAAATGCACACTAACAGCTTCTACTCTAAAGCATGGTAACTTTCACCTAAATACATTCATAGATATAAATATTTCTAACTTTATGTTGCATTAATTATTTATATGGCGAATACAGAGTATCTGTAGTTATTCTTACTTAAAGAGAAAAAAATGCTTAGGTGAGCATTTCTATATTATCCTGTTATATATATATATATATATATTATCCTATATTTTGTTATAAAGTCCACAGACACATTGCAATAGAATTTTTGTGGGAATTATGTAATATCTTTATGTGGACTCCCAATCTTTAAATATAGGCATGTAAATTCCTTAGGTAACATAAATCTCTCTTCTACTTTCTCATGAGCACTAATGTTCGTGGAAGAATTCTGTTAAAGGACAATAAACAGAATAGGTTAAGATCAGAAGATCAATACATACATACTGCTGAATTAATAGGTATTTGCTAGCTCTCAGAACAGGCCACATAATTACTCTGCTTTAAAGAATGACTTTAAAGCTCAACTGAAGGAGAAACTGATTCTGCTTATGTAATCAATGCTCTAATACTTGTGAAGGACTGCTTGTCTAAATTAAAAGTACAAGATCAGTGCATATCTCAATTTAAATAAATAGACAAAAGTTTCAGTTATAATGATGCACAGATTGAATACGATTTTCCATTCACATGCCAGATAAAACCATCTGGCACAGTATGACTCATGGTCCTGCAGACAAATTCTCTTACCTCACTGAGAAAGGCCTAAATAGCACACTCAATTTACCTAGTAAGGTTGATCTCAAATCTGCACTAAATTCCAACATTTCCTGTGGGATTTTTAGGACACAACTAGTTGGTCAAGGTCAAAATAATAACAGAGTGCAAGCTAAGAATTAAAAAGTGTAAAAAAATCACACCAACACTACATCCTGTTTAGCTTACAGTTAAAGGTATAAATGTGCACATGCAATTCTATTAGGATGCTTGTCATAGATAAGTGTACAAACATGCTCTGTAGAGATTTCATAACGTGCAGAATGACTGCCCAAGGACATACTGCTTAAGCTTAAGTTGTGGAAAGAACAAGCTCCCAAGGTACATATGTTTGTAAGGATTGTGTATAACTTTGTTTCTTTACTAGACTGAAAACATTATCTCTGAAAGATATGATTTTTTTTGCTTTGACATTTCTGTGTAATCACAATTATGTCCTTCTGGAGAAACTTGAGTTCATCTCTTTACTAATTTAACAAGGTTCTGCTTCAGCCAGTGGGATATGTTCTTTTTATTGATTTACCTTTTGGGATCATCAAAGGCAACAATTACCACATGCACTCATAAAGGCACAGCATAACCTTTCTGTGGTGCTTGGGCATATGAAGCTGTAGAGTTAAGCGAATAAAGCTTGAAAACAATAGCATTTAGTGTTAGAAAGACAGACAGTAACTGACTTTCTATTCCAATCTTTCATATTGTCCAGCTGCTCTGGTATAGTCAGATCCTACCCTGAAGGATAAACAAATCTTTTATAGACAGCCTTAATGAAATTGGGAGATGAGATGTTGTATCTTCACAGCCTGGTTCTAGGCTCACATCTCTTACATCTGTGCTGGACCTAACTGGGAAGGCTATGCAGAGTAGATATCATCTGGAAATCTCTCTAAGCACTGGAATCTCAGAGCAGTAAACTGAGGCATTTTAAAGAAGCACACTCTCAGCCTGTCTGAAAGGGAACAGAGAATCCTAACAGCTAAATTCTGTAAAAAATGAAGCATGGGGTCCAAAAAGGAAAGGAATCTTGATAAAGAAGAAATCTACAAAGTACTTTTCTATATCACTATTGCTTATGTTCAGTTTATTGTTTAGTCATAATTCTCAAGTATGAAGTCTATATATTCAAACCCAACTTCATCAGAAAATCAGAAAAATTTATATGTTTATTTAGTTGACATCACCAAGACACCTACAGGAATAAGGGTGTGCTATAACTATCTATCTGAAAAGGTTATCATTAACCATGATCCCTAGGCAAACATTCTTTGTTGGGATACTAATCTCTGACCCTGCTGATCTGGGAGGCAATGGTAGGCTACACTCCTAGGTAGCCCATTTTCTGCAGCTGATTTACAGCAAGATTTCTGCATTAACTCACTGTCTAGTTTAGAGATCCCTCTGGATACCCTTTTAGTGTAACCAAAAAGACATTGTTGTTTGCTTTTGTTCTGGCGTGTTAAGGTTTTTCCTTTCTATGATGTAATCATTAATAGTTTGTACCATCTCCTTTATATGTCAATCCTTCTTAACCACCTCCCTTGATCCTGAAAGTTCGATGTCCCCTCCCTGATCCCTTGTCCATCATTTGGTGTATCCTTCCCTTATTCTAGAAGGGTCTAAGAAGGGAGTTGAGTGATAGGCTGGAAAGCAAGGGTCCCATCCCCAGTGGTTATCCTTGTTGTCTGCTATGTACCCTGTTCCTCCCCAGCCTTCCCCCACCGGCTGATGAGTGGTTCCCCCTTGTACCCTCCTCCCTGTAAAAGGGGCTGTGGGCTCCGAGCCGTGTGTCACAGCCTCTCTGCAAAGCCTCTGCACAGTCTGTACCCCTGGGTCTAGGGGCTCTCCAGAGTCACCAATAAAGGCCTGGATTGATCCCACTGTGCAGAGCCTCTTTCAGCCTTTGCTCTCTCCTGACACAGCCTTCCCATGCATGGGGTAAAGGCCTTGGCCACCCCTCAGTCCTCCGGGCACTGAGGAGTTGTCCCCAGCTGACACTGTGCCTGCTGCTGGCTGGGGTCTCGACTATAGAGATCAGGAGGCACAGTCACAAGACATAAATTACACGTGTGTGAACGTCTTCTCAAATCTACAGAAAAAATCTGATTTAGCTTTGTCCTTAATGTACTGTTGTAACTTGCTTTCTATGACTCGTGACTCCTACAGTGGCTGATTGCAGTCTTCTCTGCCTCTCTTTACAAATGAACTTTAAACATACACACATTCCTTAGAATCCTTTTAAATCATTCTTGGCAATGCAGCTGTTTACAGGATGAGCTGTTGTGATGTTTCCTTGTCATATTTGTGTCTGGGTGCTGTAGGAATGTTATGTAAACTCCAGACTCATCCTTCTTGCCTTATTTTTGTATTTGATTTTGATCTAATAGTGCACAATACTTTACAACCCCATCAGAAAAACACCAAGGGACATTATATATTAAAAAAAAAAAAAAGAAAGAAAGAAGCTCTAAGAATATTGTAGTTATTTACATGAATTCATGTAGAAGTTTTATCTTCTTAAAAGTTAGGAGTTTGAACTATCTAATTTTAGGCCTTTGAAGAATTATTTTGGCTTGAGCTCTTAACTGAAATCCAATCATCTCTTACAAGAAACTAACATTTTATTGTATTTTGGGAACACTGATAAAACCTTAACAATAGCACTGTGACTGTGGACTGTAATTATTGATAATTGCTACTGCTTATGTGTAAAAATCTCTGTTCATATGACACAGCAAAATCTACAGAAATAGGTTTAATATGTTTTGAGTCATCGAGGCTTTGTAAGAGAAAGGTAACCCCCCCTTCCCCCAAAATAGTTAAGTACAATTTAACATTAAGCAGTGGTACCTTCTTATGAGATTCTGGAGATCATGTGCAACAGTGTTTGTTTTAAAAATAGTCTTCATGTCAAGACTATTTTTAAAATGTGTCAGAAAGTATGTATCCATTAAACTAATATAAATACTACTAAACTAATATAAATATTACATCTTCTTTCCATAGTGTTCCCTGACATCTCATCTCTCACTGGTACTTCTTCAGCATGGCAAGGTTAGTCAGGTCTGAAGTCGGTATAAATGAAATAAGGAAGTTCATCCTGCTGCTGAAAAAAACATTGATGTGATTGAAAACCTGTTCCACCATCCCTTCTTGTAAAAAAGATCAGATAACTAAAACTAATATAAAGAGCTGGTTAATATAATCTGGTGGAGAATATTACTGTTTCTCGAAGACAGGGGAACAAGGAAAGAACTCTTTGAATTTCTTTCCCTCCCCTTCCCATTTTTCTTTATCTTTCCCTTTCTTTTTTTCTCTTGATCCTCATTCTTTTTCTTCTTGCAAGCCAGGGTAGGACTCTGTGTTTCTCCCTCCTCTGTTGCCACCTAGAGGAGAGCAGAGCAAAGAGCTGGTGCCAGAACACTGGAAAAACCAGGACATGGTCCAAAAGGGCAGGAGCTGACAGGAGTTGGGTGGATGAACTCGTGCAGGGATGGGGGAGCATATGCGCTGGTGGATGCACAGATGGGAAACAGCCCCCTCTGTAAAAGGAGAGGCTTTTAGTGCATAAATTCTCCAAAAATTCTTCCAGACAGAGGAAGAGGAGCACAAATATTAGTTCCTCATCTGTTCATTAATAATAGTATTGTTCCTGAGAAACTCTAATCTATATGCTTACAAGCAAGGGATTGACATGCATTATATACATTATAGTTTTAATCTAAGATAGAAACTTACATTCTAATGAGTCTGAGGAGTTCAAAGAAGCGGTGCAACAAAGACTTCTGCTGCTAGCAGCCTGTGCTATAGGCTAATACTGTTAAGTACTGAGGATAGATTAACTTATAATGAAAAGGATCAAGACAATGCAAGCAAACCAGAAATCATATGAGGGACAAACAATCTTCAAACAAACCCGATTTTTTACAGCAGCTGGAAAAGAAATCTTAATTACTCCATTTCTACCACAAGAAAAGACAATTTGAAATACCGTTCAATTTGGAAGTATCCACCAAAGAATGCAATCAGCTTCTGTCCAAATTTCAAAGGCAGAAAAATCAATGAATTCAGATACTAGCAAGATTTGGTAAAATGCCTTCACAATTCCAAAAATGTTAGAAACTACCACAAAAAACCCCAAATGCTGAATAGCTGAGGAAATGCTGTTTTCTACCACACAGCTGTCAGAAATATCTCATATAATCAATGCATGAAACTGTGTTCATTAAAAAAAAAAAAAAAAAAGAACAAAGCTAATATGTTGCATTCACTGATCTGAATGTTGAAAAGTAAAACTCTGCTTTATTTCAGATTTCAACACTTTCCAGTTTTGTAGTGGTAGAAAAATTCTTGGTGTATCAGCTATTTTTGTTATTCTCGCTGATGATGTGATATTAATTATTGTGATTTAGTGAAATCCAATTTAAAACTGTAAGTTTTAAAATTCAAACACTTTGTGTTACAAAAGTGTTTTTAAAATGCATTTGCTATTTTCAAGTCAAATTTGTTCTCATCACTTAACCTTCCATTGAAAACAAAAAAAGAAATTGACACAAGCTTAAGTAAATTTAACACCCTTTAAAAATTTTGGATATGCCTTTCAGATTAAAAGAGAACATTCAAAAACCCTATGCAAAGTAATCTATATTTAATAAAAGTGTGCTGTGCTTTGGGGGGTGTCAAACGCTTTAAATTCAAATGCCTGACAGGAGTGTTAATAGGTTGAATGCCATCAGATTTGCAGTTTATGGTAGAGAAGCAAGTTTGACTTCTTTTTTTAAAACAAATTGATATTTAACCTTTACAGCTATTCAAGGCCTCCTATTGCTGACAGTTGCACTTGTTCCACGTTGGCTGAATTTTAAGCAAGTCAGTAATACTTCAGGTTTTATCGCAGCTATTTACTGGAGTGCAAACAGTGACCTCCACATGACAGCAGCAGAAAAACGCCTTTTTGAGACAGTGATGCTGTATTGCACACTCTACGCTCAGCTCTTTAAAAGCACTTCAGAAGTTCAATAACTAGCATTTTCTGGGCTTTTTTGCTTTTCAGTAAAATTATCAGACTCCGATTAGAAGATCAAGCTCCTTATGAGATTTGTATGTTTAATACACGATTTGTAAACAACTGATTGTCCATGTGTGTTATCAAGGACAAATAAAAAACAACAAAAAAAAATAAGCTCAGTTTACGGAACTATCAAGTTGAATGGTGCTTAAACTTACAGCAGTTTTGACTTTGTTCCAATACTTCAGAAAACTCTAAGAAAGCTGCAATTTTTGCACAACATGATGGAATGCAGACATGATACCTCAGTCCTGCTTTTGTGAAAAACTGGCTTCAGACTTATTAGACCTTCCTCGGATTTGGTTTCTTTCTGGAATAGTTTTCTAAAAGTCTAAGTAGCCTAAATAATGTATTAGAATGGAGGCTACTAAATTTATGAAAGGAATTTTGTGCAGTTGTATCTGATAATGAAAAGGGACACTATTTAATGGTCTAAAATCTACTTTCCTTTTGAGGATATCTTATCTGTCACAGTGAATGCTCATATCACTTGGTTAGTCCAGATTAGATCCTCACTAGGGTTTTTTTTTTTGAGATGTCTTAAATAAGCCTAAAAATGCCTAAGAATTAAGACCTCCTGATATAATAGAGGAACAAGAATCCCATTCCAATTTGAGCTTTCTAATTGAACAGAAGTTCTGGTGTGTGCTTTGCCTAAGTACATTACTTGAAATCTACCTGATGACTGGAACAAAACAGAAGAATAAGCATATCATTTATAATAGTTTATAAGAGTATTTGATAATCTGATTCTACAAATAACCTCTCTGAAACAAATGCCCAATTTCTGTATCTCAAAGACAAAAAAAAATCCTGTCTGAGATACATTGCAGTCTGAGACCCATTTTTCAGGGGCTCAAACACCAAGTCTTCTGTTGAGAAGAACATATCTCCAAAGAGTTACTTGCAGCTTCTACATGCTGAACAAGGGATTATCCATGACTAATATGACAAACATGGTGGAAAAATGTGTTTCCAGCTATACTTTAAGTTTAGGAGTATTTTTTATTTTTGCAATTGTAACTTTGCAAGATGAAGGAAAAGACAGCTATCCTTAAAGTTAGCCTTTTTTTTTTTTTAGCTTATGAACTTGCCTTAGACATTTTCATTAGTGATCCCTAGCCAAGGATGATCTGGACTCCTTTCCCAAAGTAAGGGACTTAAAAAACACAGTTAACTTTTTTATCCATCACTACTGCTGCATAACTACTCCTCTTCTGAACAGTTAGAATACTTGCCCAGGAAATAAGAGATCTGTTCAATTTCCTTTTCAGCTTCATCTTCTGCTTCACAAAGTCATGCTCACTCTGGTGGATTATGGAACCAGACAGACTGAAAAGGAAGAGAGAAAATGGAATGGTCCTCTTGTGTTATCTCACTGTGCAGGCAGAAATGTGGGATTCATGAAGATAAGGGAAAATCAAATAAATGTAAGCCTAAACATCTGGTGGTTATAATTCGAAACCCCTTAGGCTGAACTTAGGTCTCTCTTCTCTCACTTAGGAACTGACTGCTTTAATAACCACACTGAGACATAAAAGTGTCTGTGACCATTGCTCTACATTAATTGTTATTATTAATATGGGTAGACTTCTACAGCTTGGGATGTAACTAGAATTAGACCTAAATGGCACTGGAAGTTTTAGTTCATGATGGAAATTACGTTTGAGTGCTTGCAAGCAAGCCTGCCTGTAGAGCAACCTGTATAAAATAGATATTTTTTTATTTGCAAACACCTGTGTTAATTCACTGGCTCATTAGTAAGGCAGCACCTCCACACAGGAGATGGCCCCTGTTCTTAAGGAAGGATAGATGGTTGCTAAAATGCATGCACTTTGGGGCTTTGCCTCATGCTTTCAGTTCTGTATTCAAAGGGCAGCAGCACTTTGAATGCCAATGCAGATTGATGTCATCACTAACAGGATAAGCATTTTGAGTGGCACTCAGTGAATGATTGACATTGGGTACACAGCAAGTTCTTATTCTGTCAGAATCTGGCATGTTTCTAGGTGTCACAGTTAATCCACTGCCAGTTATTTGACAGGATTGTACTTAGTGCCGGATGCCAATCTCTGAAATGGTCATGATTAAGGCTGCATACAAATGCTACTTATTCAATTGAATAAACAATAGTTCCACTTGTACAAGAAAAGGTGGACTCTCCATACAAATATATTATTTCCACACAAAGTAGTTAATCACAGGATAACCCAGGATACCAAGGTGTTTGTGTGAGTATGTGAATTGGCAATCAGCAGCCCTTCAGTGTTGACACCTGCCTTGTGGGGTGTAATGTCACCAGAAGAGCTCTTCAAACACAGCAAGGAATCTGTAACTGCCCTGCTTGCACAAAAGGAAAAGCATGTTGAGTTCTCGATATCTTGGCCAGTACAGAGAATGTTAGAACCCCAGAATTTCTCTATTGGATCTTTTGGTGCTCCCACAAGTTCAACAGCTGAAAGCTGATCTTTCAACTAGCTCTTGAGCACATGCACTGTAAGAAGTCTTCTTAAGTGATGCATAAGAGGGAACAATAGGGATGGCATCCTACCTTCCCTCCCCATGGTTCAGGTTGCCTGGATCTATGCATTGAGCTGCACAAACATTTCTTCCATGCATCTAGTACTGGCATAACTAAAACAAACCTGTGTAAACGCAGCAGAGATGTGAGTCAAAGGAAGTATGAAATACTTAAAATCTGCTTTCTGTATAGGCACAAACAGCCTTTTTAAGATAGTAGTAGAAACTTTGGTCAATAATTTCCAAGACAACAAAACAGAGAAGTCAAACTAAACAGACACAAGGAGACTTGCTGAAAACATGGGAACACAAAAAGGACAAGAGACATATTGAGGCTCAAATGGTCATCAGAGACTAGAAAATGGAAAGAGGAAGGTAGAAAAAAGACAGTGATGATACAAATGGACAGTTCTGATGGCGAAGATTAAACTCTCTAGATGGATGTTTTTTACCTTACAAACAGATATTTTATTTAGTCATTTTACCTCAATCTGTGGAAAAATAAACATTACATTACTCTTTGGCTTCTTTCTTCCTCATAAAGTCTGCAGTCTCATTTGCCACTTGTTATTGGTTGTAGTACTTCCTAATCTTAGTACCAGAAATGAGGTAAAATTGTAAAAGTGGAGATGTGGGTTTGTTTATTGATGGTTTCCGGTGGCAGCTGTACTTTCACCCTTTAGCAAGCTACACTTGGTCTTCTTAGACACTACACAGAGTAATTTTTAGTGTATTCTGGTCAGACACAGCAGTATTGAAAAGCCACATCCAAAACATGTCATTAATTATCATTGTTAGTTTTTTACTTTCTCATTTTTGTTCTTGTCTGGGTGATTTTTCACTTTTATAATACATCTTAAAAGCAGTATAATTTCCCAAAGGAAAATCAAAAGTTATAGGGTCAGACTAGTCAAATGTTTGATATACATATCAGCAGACCAAGTATGGTGGTAAATGGGAGTCTTTTTGGTACATGTATATATAATACACTAGCCCAGAAAAAAAGAGAACAGACTATATGCATATATGCAGCCAAAAAATATTGTTAATCTAATGTTGTAACAGCCTAACAGTAAAAGTTAACATAGAAAATTCTTACCAAAATACAGACATAATTATTATACATAAACTTTCTGGTACTTGTGCATTGTAATCAGTGTTGCTTCTACCCTTGTAATGTCGCTCCAGGTCCTAAGATTTCTAGTTTTTGTCTTCCTGAAGAACAAGAAGTGTCAGTCACCATCAGCCATCAAATCCAGAAGACCTCAGTGTAAGGAGTTTAATATTCAGAGTTGAAGCTACTTCCTCCTAATCTTAGAGAAGAGTGGGTATATTTTTAAAATTTGTTCCTACTGATTGGTTCCCTCTGGTTGCTCACAGCTGAGTCCAGGAGTGGTCCCAAAGCCTTCATAGGCTCAGCCACCCCAGAGGCTCTTTTAGACAGCAACCAGAGTAAAAAAGTTTCTGAACCTTCCCACAGAGGCACTGGCAGAGCTCATGCTCAGGCAGGGGAGGCAACAGGTCCTAAGGGCGGGGCTGAAATCACCTCAGCTCAGCCCAGCCACAGTCAAGGTAAGCCCCTCAACACAAGGCAGAGCCTTTCTTCAGTTGTTAGAGACAGCTGAACGTGGTGAGTTTCATGACACTGATGGATTTGTCCTTTGCCCTGCCTGCCAGGTGTGGCTGCAGCAGGTCAGTGTGGGGCTGTGCACCGGCTGGCAACAAGTGTGTGCACACCAACACACACACACTCTTAATACTCAAGGCATGCAGATAAACAGATCAGTGCAGAGCATTGTCTTTTCAAGCACTGTCTTGGGTTATATAACAAAAAAAAATGTGTATTCTGTTTCATCTGTTGGAACCAGTTGGGGAGATATTTGTTGGTTTTTTTTCCCTTTATCTCTTGTAACTCCAGGGGGGAGGGGGCAGATGCCTTCTGACAACAGCCCAGCTGTTAAAACCAGGTGGGGCAGTGTTTCTTATCTCTTCCACCACTGTCCACCTTGGGGGGAATATCTTCTGTTAATGGGCCATTAAGGCTCACCAGTGACATGACACATTGCATCATCCCATTGTGAGATGCTCCACCCAGAGAGGGAGGAGCCAACTGTTCCTACCAAGATGAAAACTGAGATGTAGGAACACCGAGCAGCCTGTTTGCCACTGGATTCTCAGAGGAAGACCGGACTTATCTCTCCAGCATTACAGGATCATCTCTACTCCAACAAAACCACATCTGCCACTCCAGAATGACTTATTTGGACTGCTTCCAACCCTGACAACAGGGTGTCAGGTCGTATTCCTGACTCTGCCAGGGTTTTCTAGGACTTTTGTTTGCTTGCTTGCTTATATTTTTGTATTACTGCATTTGTATTTTTAATATTCCTAGTAAAGAACTGTTACTCCTATTCCCATATTTTTGCCTGAAAGCTCCTAATTGCAAAATTGTATAAATTTGAAGGGAGGGGTTTTTACATTCTCCATTGCAAAGGAAACTCCACTTTCCCTGACAGATGTATATGTCTTTCCAGACCAAGACAAGCACCCACATAATCACACAAAGTACTCACACAGGTATGAAGAAAACTTGATCCCTAGTTAAAAGTCTTACATTTCTATTTAATATAATCCTTAAGTTCCTTTGCAAATTACTTCTTTTGTATTGCAATTTATTCTGAAGAGAATTCCTTTAGTTGCCTCACCTTGGTGTGAAACATTAATAGTAGTCATTTCAGGTATGCTTCATTTTCACTGATAAGATAACCAGAGTTTAGTCACCTGTTGTACTACTTCTGATACTTGGTGCTCACTGAATTTACTGCAATTAGATTTTAATCAGGTAATCTAACACTAACAATGCCATGTTTATTGAGCTGCAGAAGAAAGACCCACAAACTGAAATATGGGATTTAGACATAAGAAGAAAAAGGAGGGGAAATAGTGTGAGGATGGTTGCCCAGGAAGATTGTGGAGTCTCTCACCTTTGAAATATTTAAAATTTGATTTGCCATTGCCCTGAGGAACTTGTTGTAGTGGACACCAATTTGAGCAGAGAGGTTGGACTACATGAGCTCTGGAGGTCTCCTCTGACCTCAGCCACTGTGTGAAAATGCAGAAGTGCCACAAAGAAGTTAAAATTTGAAATCTCTGTGCCCATTTTTTTCACTTGAAGGAAGACGTTGATATCACCAGTGAATCTCCTGTTTCCAGGAATTTAGGTTTGAAACCTAAATTATGAATGTCCTGTTTCCTTCATCGTTTTTTTTCTGCAAGACTGTATTCCCTGGTATTTACTGGTTCTCCTATAGGTCGTGATGAGCATACAGCTCTTTTATGACACAACTCTTGTATATTTAACTTTCTTTACTTTCTTATACACACAGGGGCTACTACTTTAGCATTGGAAGTTTGTGGCTCTCAGACATTTGACTCTGTATGCTCATTCTAGCTTGCTGAGACAGTCTTCTGTATTTAAAACAAAGAACCACTGTATTCAGCACATTCATTAAATACAGCTCAGAAACAATCCCTATTCTGGGAGCTTAATGCTTAGCTGGACAGCTGAGTGATATTGACAGTCTAACTGACAAGTTTGTTAGAAATAGTTGCATAAAGTTGCAAGCTCTGTGGTTTTTGCTAAACATTCCCAAACTTGACTAAAACAGTTGTAATGACTGGAGGAACTTTTTCTTTTAGGAAATGTGCTTTATAAACCATATAAATTCTTTAATTGAGAAGTGACCAAGATGTTAAGCTGGGGTAATTTGACTTGTCCTACTTCTTAGAACACTCGTTTTCTAAATACAGGTTTGTTGGTGTGTGGCTTGTTTGTAATGGAGTGAAGAGAACATGGTAGTTTGCCAGACTGACCATAACTGAGAAATTCTTTACTGTCATATTTTAGATCTTACTGAAGAAAAAGATTCTGTTGCCATTAATAAATTAATGAAAAACTCTGACTCAAAGGAAGTTCTGGTAAAATTGGGTTTTACAGGAAATTAAATCACTTAAGAGGACACCAAAATGTGCTTTCATACAATTCTACACTATTAAAGTACTTATTTAGCTAAGTACATCATTCTCATTTATAAATGAATTGTCTTTGGGACAACCATATATGTAAGCAATATGATTATCATAACTAAGTGACTGGTGAGATGGAGGAACTGGGTTTTTTGATATGTAAAGATAAATGGGTGACATATTTGAACCCTTAAAGATGTTCGCATCAAAGTTTTGATCTAAGAGATGTAGATAATGGAGCCAGAATTAAATCCTTAAAGGCTGCCAGTTCACAAGAAACCAACATTATCTAGTTTTTGAATCTATTTGGACTCAAAAGTGTCAGATGTTTCAAGAAAATCTTGTCTGCCCCCTTTCAGATTTGCTGAAATTCAAGAAAAAATATTTCATGCTAAAATCCCCCAATCTTCACATTGAATACTCTCTTTGAGGTATCTCTTCTAAGTGTTAGCTAAAGCATTTAACATTAAAACACTTTGATAAAGATTAATTCATCTTATTGTTTAAGCATTATGGAATTTTGATCAAGTTGCCTCTTTGACAGCTAATATCTCTTTTTTATTTTGTAATGGCTTAAATTTAACTTTCAGTTTAAATTTACTACAAAAAATAAGAATTTATATTATCAAAACCTTTAAACATATTTTTTTGCTTATGTTTAGTACTATAATAATAGGTATTTAAACTTCTAACTGGCAACTCTGGGATGATAGCAAGGGGCAGAACTGCTTTGGTCTTTCTCTGTTTGGGGTTTTTTATGTTGTTTGTCTGAATATTTGAAAAGGTGCTCATGGAATCTGCAGGCCAAGTTATTTGCATAGCTAATAAGTTTAAATTTGATGCTGTAGCATTGACGGATGATCATTTTCAAATATCTATCATGTTTGTAATGGTAAATGTCAAGCAGTACTTACTAAGAAAAGATCTTTCTCCTGAGAATTATTATGATTTTGAGAAGAAGAAAACCAAAATAAAATATAGCAGGCATGTCACCAATGAAAAATTACTCTTTCTAAAGATACATGTTAAAACGGCCCACATTTTCCATTTTATGACTATATACTCTAGGAGACACATTTAAATTTCTTCCAGTTGCTATGTGAATTTATTGACAGTCACATTTTATATATAAAATAGAATTTCAAGTAGTTTATAAATAATTAATACATGAATAAAATGTCAATAGTAAACATTAATTCAGTTAATATTTTTATAGGATGACAAGAAAATAGGTGTTCATTATATGTTTATAATAATGCATCTGACATTATTGATAAACCTATGCTATTTTTGCAATACGTTTTTAATTTTTTATTTAAAAAAATTCAAAATAAAAGAACGCCAAATTATTTGTAGATTAATTTCAATGTTTTCAAGATTAATATACCACTATGTGAGATATTGCACAAACCAAACAGACATCTTCTCCCAGAGCATTGGTATTTTTCCACACCAATTTTAATACGCATTTGTTGTTCCTGAGAAATCATAACACGAAACCCAATGTTTATTAAACCCGTTAAATCAATTAAAATTCATAAGCACTATTTGTTTATAAAGCTTTGCATAAACCTTTGCAAGAAAGTTGTAGAAAATGAGACTGGACAAAAGCACAAGATAGGTGTTGGTATGACTGGAAGAGTGTGGCAACAGAAGAGGTACTGGTATTCCCCAACCGTTTTATTATGCTCATTACTGTTCAGATTCTGGTGATATAAATACAGATTTTAGATTGTTGTATTGGATTTTCATGGCAAGGTTCTGATAATGGGTCAGCTATAGGGGTTGTTTCTGCAAGAATCAACTAAAAGTTTCCCACATGCCTGATGGAGCCAATGTCAGCCACCTCCAAGATGGATCTGCTGCTGGCCAAGGCTCAGACAATCAGCGATGTGGCAATGTCTCTGGGATAGCACAGCTAAGGGAGGGAATAGCAGGTCCATCCAGGGAGACAAAGCCCTGCAAGCACCCACATCAGTGCAGGAGGAGGCAGAGGAGGTGCGCCAGGCACCAGAGCTGAGATTCCCCTGCAGCCCGTGGTGCAGCCATGGTGAGGCAGCTGTGACCCTGCAGCCCCTGGAGGAGCAGGGGGGAGCAGAGATCCACCTGCAGCCCCTGGAGGAGCAGGGGGGAGCAGAGATGCACCTGCAGCCCCAACACCAGAGCGGTTGGATGTACCCAAAGGAGGCTGTGACTCTACACTGAAGCAGGTTCTGTGGGTCAGTGGAAAGATGGGTCCATGCTAGAGAAGTTTTGTTGGTAGGATTAGTGACCCCATGGGGGTCTTATGCTGGAGCAGTCTGTACCTGAAGGACTGCACCCCATNTTTCATGGCAAGGTTCTGATAATGGGTCAGCTATAGGGGTTGTTTCTGCAAGAATCAACTAAAAGTTTCCCACATGCCTGATGGAGCCAATGTCAGTCACCTCCAAGATGGATCTGCTGCTGGCCAAGGCTCAGACAATCAGCGATGTGGCAATGTCTCTGGGATAGCACAGCTAAGGGAGGGAATAGCAGGTCCATCCAGGGAGACAAAGCCCTGCAAGCACCCACATCAGTGCAGGNTGAAGGACTGCACCCCATGAAAGACATGGGCTGGATCAGTCTGTGAAAACCTGAAGCCCATGGGAAAGACCAAATGACCAGTGTTAGAAAACTTTGTGGAGAATTGTCTCAAATAGAAGGGAACTCCATGCTGGAGCACGAAAAGAATGTGAGGAGTCTTCTCCGTGAGGAAGAAGGAATAGCAAAAAAACAATGTGTGTCATGAGCTGACTGCAGTTCCCATTCCCCAGCCCTCTGTGGGGAAGAGGTAGAGAAAACCAGGAGAGAAGTTGAGCCTTGGAAGAAAGGAGCAGGAAGGAAAGGTGTTTCCGAGATTTGGTTTAATTTCTCATTATCTTACTCTGATTGCATTGGTACTAAAATAAAGTAATTTCCCCATGTCACATCAGTTTGTCCATGAGGGTAATCCTATCTTAATCTCAAACCATGTGCCTTTAATTATATTTTCTCTCTCTGGCAATCTGAAGAATATAAGTTAAAAAATATTTGACACATGGCATCCAGAACCTATTCACTAAGTCAGATAGATTCTATATCCCATATAATTATTTGTACAAATAATGTCTCCACTTGGGAGACATTAAAAGCTACTGCAGTAGGTGCCAAGTTTATTTTAAAAGATCTTAATATTATTTAAAACATAAAGACCTGGTGAAGGAAATGAGAAAACTCACATCTGAGCTGATGGTACTGGATCACACTAACTTCAGAAGAAAAAACTAATTTAAAAAAAGATTTAATGCCTTTTACCAAAGATGAAAAAACCTCCAGAATTTAGCTAACTGTTAGGAGTTTACAATTAAGCAGCAGTGGATGCCAGTCATTGGTGTAATTGTGGTGTTCAAATGAGATTGGTATTGTAACTGGATGGGTGCAACCCTCCCTGGACAGTTCCACAGATAGATATGGGATAAGTTCTAAACAAATGCAATTATACTTCAAATGAAATGGAGAAAATTCTTGAAACTTTTTTTGCAAACACAAATTTCTGTTTTAGCATTGTGGCAATTAGAAAAGAAAAGGATGAAGATTTAGGACATGTTAAAATGTATGTCAGACATGACCCTTTATAGCTGGTAGGTTGCCTGCATCTCAGGACAGTTTTAGGAACCAAATGGCATTTATTCCTCATGGGGTGTTGTTCCCTCTCCAGCTGAAACTCCCTTGTTCCCTTAATCCAGACATATTCCCTCATGATGACATCTGGACTATGAGAGGGACCCAAGGAGAAGGCTGAGCCCTTGAATCTCTCAGTCTGATAAGGATTTGGTAAACAGCAGGGAAAAAGGCAAGCTTGTTAAACAGTTTGATTTGAGTTTATATTGGCTCAGAGACAAGAGGGTTGGAAACAAAATACCAGAGCAATTATATGTTCTTTTGAAAGAGAAATTGAGATGCATAAAATTGCCATAATTATCTTCACTGACTCAACTTATTTTGAATTCATTATTTTTTGCAGTTTATCATATGAGTTGAAATGTGAAATGACATTATCATTAACAGAACATTATTGAGGTTAGATGATAGAAGTTTATTCTTTTCTTTAATCTCACTTTTTTGATCAGTTAATAAAGGTACCTCTCAAAGGATGTATAAATTATTTGCAAAGTGTTTGTCAAAAAAAACCAGAGAAGAACAAAAGAAAAATTTAAAAATGGAATTATCTTCATCAATTTTTTAATTCAAAGCAGCAATAGATATAAGCATATAGTACACATTCACATTTGATTAATATTGAGTCTAATTATATACTTTCTATAAAATCTCTTATTCTGCGCTTAAAAAAAAAGGCATCACCACAATGATGCAGACGTGATTTGAAGTACACAAGTAATACCTCATAACTCTTATAAAAGATTCTTTAAAGAATCTTCTTTGTTCTTAAAAATGTGTTACCCCTCCTTTTCTTGCTGCTTCTTATGTCATCAATTATTTTTGTGTGCAAGAGAGAGGTAGAGAAAGGGGAGTGATCATGAAAGGTGAGGAAGGGAGAAATCTACTGTCATATAAAAGCAAGATTTTTAATTTTTCTCTTAGATAAAAGTAGGGACAATAAACTTGCCAAACCTCCAATATATAAGCAAACAATCCATCCTCCCTCCCCAAAACTCTAAGTCCAAACAGACCCCAAACAGTTAATTGCAGCAGTTACCCTTAGGATAACTCTTTATCATCTATCTATGGCACTCACTTTACTGAAGTGCACTTTTTTATTCCTTTTTAAATTTAGAATGGAAACCTGTGAAAATGCTAGTAGTGGAACATCAGGTGCCATTTACTTTACTGAAGTGCACTTTTTTATTCCTTTTTAAATTTAGAATGGAAACCTGTGAAAATGCTAGTAGTGGAACATCAGGTGCCATTTTGAACCTGGAAAATGCATGACTTAATCTTTTGTATTTGCTGAGATAAAGTATCCACATAACACTGCTTTCCCAGTGGTAAAGATGTTGTTCCTGCCAGTTTGAGGTTGCATATGCCTTTGTTACTATGATCTGGTAGTAATGAGAAGCTGTTATTTATCAAGGCAATTAGAAATGACCAAGAGACCTATTCAGTTACAGTGTTGTAAAATTACTCAACATGAGTAGTTGGCCTAAGAGGAACGCAAGACCGTAGGAAATATTTGCAAAAAATGTATTTATTTCTTGATATCATAAAAGGAAAGGAAAAAGATACTTTTTTTTTTCCTGTCTCTAAACATTAGATGGAGATTTAAGGTGTTACTCAGGTCAAATAAAGTACTGTCTGAACTGGTGGTGTCAAAATAAGTGGTGTCAAAAAGCACATATATTTGCATTAAACTGAAAATAGTGTCTGCATGAACACTCTAACTAAACTTGTGATAACTGGACATCAAGTGTCTGTGATTTCTGTCTTGGAAAGGCCATTACCATAGAAATGGAAATTCTGAGGCCTGGACACTGCATTATCTTCCAGGTGCAATGACTTCTGCTGAAGTCAGAATTGTAAAAAGACATGACTCCAGTATTCACAACATGTTATACTGAACTGAAAGATTGAAAATTAATTTTAAATCTGATAACATTTAATTAATTACTTGACAATAACAAGGTCATGCACTGATATGCTCCAGCCCTGGATTTGAGCTGAAAAACAGTAGGAAGCCAAGGGAAGTGATATCCTGCTTGGTGCTGGTGAGACAAAGCTGGGCCACCATGTCCAATGCTATGCTCCCTGGCATGGCAGAGATCAGTAATACAGATTTATAAATTCTAGATGAAACATTAAACTTAAATCAAGGACAAAATAATATTTTAGAGAAGTTGTTTTTAACTTTTCTAAATGCAATTGCAATTTTTTAACACTATGATAAAATACTTAATTTTAATTATTTACAGAATTAAGGAGCAGAAGAATTAGATCAATTCAGTAAGTTAGTATGTAAAGGAAAACTTATTTTATTATATTATACTTATTATATAAAGTATATAAAGTATATAAATATACATATTTACGTAGCACATAATTTTAAATTAGCAGAACTTGTTACACATATTGCCAAACACACAATTTGTCATTTGTTTGACATAGACCACACTATTATTTGCACAATATAAACAGAAACCTGCTCTGGCATTTCACCAAACTGAATTGAAACATGTTGTGTGATATATGGCATAGCTTTCTCCAAGTGTCATCTAATTTTCTCTTCTGATACTCTTTCCTGAACCACAGAATACATTCCCATGTCATAAGAATGCATTTGAATTCACTTTCTAGTTTGGGGTTTTAGGGGACTATAGATAACAGCATAATGAACCTCATTTTTAAGAGTAAATGGGAGTTTCTAGTCTGACTGCTTAAAGGTTTTTGCTTTTTACTGAACTAATTTAGAACTGTGAAGAAAAAGAAAATCAAGAGATTCAAAGGATAGGAGTAAGTTAAGGCAATCATGAAGCTTCCAAGAGAGAAAGAAAACAGGATTTTATAATACAGAGCAGGGAAAATTAATCAAAACCTGGAAGTATTTTCCAGCATATTTTCCAGCCTGGGTTGAAGATTAATCTCTGTATAATACAGTCAGAGTATTATATACACTTTACACCAACTATTGCCTTTGAAAAATATATGTAAGTAGAAAATAATGAATTTGAAGGCTGCCATATTATATCTGCAGGTGACTACAACTCTGAAAGCAGAATGAAAAAAATTACATTAGTAGATAATTCTATGACAAGGTAAATGAGTTACCTCATATTCCTTTCTTGCAAATTTATCTTTAGTACTCAAAAAAAATCCATTTGCAGAAATAACTACACAATTCAATAGTAGTTAAATTAATTCATTAATTTGCCAAATGTCACATCACTGTCTTGGTCTTCCCAAAGAGCAAGTTCAGCATAAAACAGCAAATGAAGTGAAGCATCAGAGGTACTGAGGATGCACAGAGCATCTAAAGGATTTCCTCATAATCCATTAATTATTAAATCCTCTTCTTACTCCACAGAGTAAGTGAAAAACGTAATTCATTCTTTCTCCCAGTAAAAAGTAGGGAAATAAATAGTAACCAATTTCTGGGTTTAGTTTTGGTTCTGTTTTTTTTTTTTTTTTTGTTTGTTTTTTTTGTTTGTTTGTTTGTTTGTTTGTTTTTTGTTTGTTTTTGTTGTTGTTGTTGTTGTTGTTTTGGAGGGTTTTTTTAGAAGGCAAAACAAAGGTCCCCATAATATATATCCTAGCAAATCCAATTAAAAAATGTTTATACTTAGGAAATATTTGGACCTCCTACTTGTAGCCATGATTGGCTTTAATGGTGGAAGATTAGCATTTGTAATTATGACACCACTGAAATAAGTGAAAATATTCCCATGAGTTCCCAGGGAGTGAAGATATCCCATTTAAATTATTTACATTCCTTCAACTTACTCTGTAACTAAAACTTAATACCTGCTTATAATGTTACTTCTTTCTTTACTATCCAAAACTTTGAAGCTTTAAGCATCTAAGTAAAACTAATTTTTATTCTATACTGTTACCAAATATTCATGTTTTGAGATAGATTCTTAGGAAAAAAAAAAAATCTGTCAATTTACAGAAGGCTTCTACTACAAAGTATGTTAAAATGTTATAGAAATGTTTCTGAAATTGAATATTTTCCATTCTCAAATACAGTTAAAAAGCTTTCTTTGTGCCTAAAATATCCATAAACAGGAAACTAAGTATACAACCATGATTTTTAAAAATTAATAGTGTTACTGCTATTATAACTACTACCAGTAGTCAAAACTTCGGTAGCTGTAATAGTAGTAGCAGAAGTAGTACTAGTAGTGGTGATACTTTCATTCATGATTAAAAAATCCAAAGCTATGGAAAATTATAATCCAAAACTATGTTTAACTATAGTAAAACAATACAGTTCCAATGGAAATGACTTAAATTTTATAAAAATATGAAATATGTCCCTTGATGTAAAGAAATATGTCACTTGATAACACATATTGTCCTTAGTCTTCTGCTCTAGCAGTAAACACAGCTTTGAATTTTTTTCCTCTCTGTGCAGTAGTATTTTATTTCTATGGCCCCAACAGTCTTTCTGTGAAAAATTCATAATCTGTAGCCCTTGAGTAATATTATTGTGTAGGATAACATTCACTAACAACTTTTTGTACAATGTAGCACACTTGAGATGGAAAACCAGTTGTAAACATAGTCTCTCTGAGTAACTAGTACTTTTTGTCTCACAAACAACAATGCTAAAATGCTATATATTATTACAAAGAAATATCACAATGCTGAATAACTGCCAACATTGTAATAATAAGAAGATGGAAAAAAGGAAAATATCTTTGACATGGAAAAAGTTATATCTTTAGGTAACATTTTCTATCTAGTTCAGCCTTTACACACAGCCAACCATTTTATGTATAAGCTGAATTTACTGTATAAATAAAATCCGAAAGAGCAAAGAATAGACGGACTAATGAATTTTAAACCAAATTTGTGCCAGAAATGTGGTGGAACAGCACCATCTGCAGGTGTGTCACTATAAATCTGATGTTCTTCAAGTAGTTAAAAGGTTTTAATGTCATCTGTCCTTTTTTGGTACATACTTAGTCTTTGCTTTAGCAGAAAGTCCAATAGAAAGTGAAGACATGGATTATTTTGCAGACAAAATGCTAGCCATAATGGAATGTTAACATACTATAGAAGTACAAAACCAAACACTTTTTTTTTTTAGCAAATATTTAATTTTAAAGAACTCTTTCATGTGAGACCTTTTGTTCTTAAGGATGGAACAGATCAGATATGTTTAGACATATGTTTTGCATAGTTATATCTTTTATGCTGTTAATTGATCTAAACCATTTATTTGTGTGTTGCAAATACTTATTTTCTTTCTTTTTTAGAAAGAAAATAAGTATTTGCAGATATTATTTTATTTTTGTAAAATATGGTTCTGAATCAGATCAGAAAAGAAAAGGTCAGTATGATGCTATGTAACATTCTTTGGATTGACATTAAATTGCTTTATATTGTATCAATTAAAATTGTCAATTATGCTTATAAGAAAATAATTGCATTTTACTTTCACTAGAAAGTTGGATATTCATAAAGACCATATTTTTGCTTCACTTTCTTCTACCTTCATGCCCTCCAACTCACTGTAGGTGTTTGGAGTTGTAACACTATTTTTTTTGAAAAATAACCAAATGGTTACGTGGAAAATTTTGGAGAGGAAGGGTTTGGACAATATGCCATCTATTTGTGCAAGGATTTATTTTTCTCTATATTTTTAAGGAACTCTAGGAATTCTTATTTTGTCCAAGAAATTATATTTAGCAGTAATAAACATTAACTACCAATCATAGGTATTCAAAGGATATGAATAATTATTTAATTGCTGTAATTCAGAGTTTTCCATTAAAGTTCTAAGACTTTTAGCAAAAAATACAGTGATATCCCTAGACCCCAGGCCTGTGTACTTCTATGTAGATTTAGAGCTGCAACTGAAATACAAATTTTAAAGAATTAAGGATTTTAGAGAAGTTAAGATTTTAGCTAGACATAAGCTTTGTTGGAATTAATTAAAGTAGATAGATAGGCCTTGTTAAAACTAAAAGTTAATAGTTAGCTATTCCAGATTTGAATTACTAATTGCTTGTCAACTATATGTTTGCTTAGCTGTGCTTATAATGAGAAACAAGGAATCTGATAAATAGACTTCAGGAACACAAGACAATTACTAACCTCCTGTGTTCAGAAACCCATTTAAAAGTCACGAAGACAGGAAACTAGGAATCCTACCAGGGGCTCATTTGTCACTTTGCATTGAAAAGGTAAAAAGGTCAGAATGAGGAGGACTCCTATTCCCTCCTCCTTTCACGACCCCTCCCCATAAAAAGGACCACCGACCCATTTCAAAGAACAAACTATGCATGCTTAATTGCTTTTTGCTAATTACCATACAAAGCAGGGAATGGGAGGTGACCAGGTTATGAATATGCATTTGTATTCCATACATTTGTAAATAAAAGGCTTTGTAATCACCTGTGATTTTTGCGGTGCGTATTAGGGAATGTCACAATAAACACACACTTTCTTGTCTGTCACAGTTGGATATTGATATTAAATCATATCTATATTTTAATAAATCACAATTATTTAATTGATACGTTTATATCAGAGAATATTCTTCAGACAATTCTTTATTGAATATATGTTTTAAAATAAAGAACAAGCCTCCTATTTAGTTACTCTAGATTGTGTATCATGATGTTTGGAAATGCAGAACTGTTTTCTGACATATTTGTCTAAGATTCCAGGAAGAGGAAAAAACACTTCTGTGAACAGGTGTAAGAAAACATGCAGCTGGGGCATTTTTAGGGGAGCTGAGTTTTTTTGCTGAAAAAATATTAACCCATTAAAATGGAAACCATGGCTATAAATACATAGGATGGGAGACAGTTCAACTGGGGAAGCTCATTACTGATGTCATTTCTAATATATGTTGCTGTAGTTCTGAAGCATAAAATGTCTCTTTCTTCCTCTATCAGCATTCTATTTCTCCATCTGTCTCCTCTCCATTTCTTCCCCTTAATCACTTTGTTGGCAGGATTTCCTGTCATCTACTATTGTACCCTCTACAGTGCCTGTTTTAATATTTACAATAAAACCCTCACACCAAAACATCTCATTTCAAAAACAGAAGCACACAAGCAGACAGAAAAAAAGGGAAGATAATAATACTCTCGTAGTTTGGGCATTCTGTCATTATTCAAAAAGAAAGAGTTCCAGAAATTGAGGGAAAGAGGAAATTAGGTTCTTTTGGTTCAAGAAATTCAAGTCTCTTCCAGGACTGTTTCAGAAAAGGAATGTGAAAATTTTTTCTAAATATGTGTGTATGTAGAGTTGATCTCATCTTAAGTGTCTGAGTGCAATGCACAAAACTTGAAATCAGGAGAAGATTAGTGGGAAGGGCAAACCCTCTTTCCTCCCAGCTCTGCTACAAAAGAAAACATTAATTTTTTATTTTATTGAGGTTTTTTGGTAAAGCTGCCAAAACCTGCTCAGCATGCTGAGGTTTCAAGATTCAAATAAACATTTAACTTGAAAGTAGTTTGCATTTTTTCAGTTATTACATTACATGTCCCCCTGCCTTTTTTCCGATTTTTACCTTTTCTCCAATTGAAGTAATTTTTTTTGAAGATATAAATCCAAAGCTGCTATTGTATGGTGTTTTCAACATGCCTTAATAGAGATCTTAAAAATACTTCTTAGCTCTTTATTAAGACAAGAAGTAATTTAAATAAAAAGTTCTTTTACAGAAATATCCTTTTGCAGCATACTCTTTATTTCTTAATTTCAAAATGAGAATAAATCCTTGCAATCTTGAGCTATATTTCATTAGGAAACAAAGTGAGGTGGTGCAAGTAACCCAGAGTTGAAGAGAGAAAAAAGACAAAAAAAATTTCAGATAATGATAATCAGTGCTTGGGTATTTATGTTCATTTACTTTTTTTCCAGATACATATTTAAAGAATATTAAAATTTTGACATTTTTCAGGTTTTATATAATTATTTTTAAATTGATTTTTATGTTCTTAATTTTAAAACTGTGCTTTATGAACTGGCTTTGTTTATAATTTATTTTATCACTTATAACTTCTTTTTAATAAACACTTGGATTTGAAAGCAGGAAAAACTTTTGTGTTAGAATGCAACACACAATATCAGAACATCTACTGCATGCAAGATTACTTTCATATGTGGCTCAGAATTGACAGAATGTTTGATAGTCTGGAGGTATTGAATTTTCTATGTGTTTTGAAGTCAGAGGCAAAGTACCGGTAGCCAAAAAATCTGGGTTGGGCCTGGAAAATCTGTGTTGCACCAGATTAATTTAATATTGAATGTCACACAGTATTTCTTTCCACAGTTTCGAATTAGAAGAGCAGGACTATTCATTTTTCCAGTGCATGTAATGCAGTCACAATGCCTTGCCTTTGCAGTTGCTCTATTGGTGGGGAAAAGGATAAAGAATTTGTGTCCCTCATCATTATTTGTCAAAAATCTGATAAACCCTTAATGTATTAATGTTCCACCAGTCCTTAGACCTGTTTTCTGTCTCACTGAACACACTGTGCAAAATCTCACAGAACACAGAAGGCAGAAGGACAAAGCACAAAGTTTAAGTCATGAGAGTCAATGGCTGTCAAAGTGCATGTAAATCATTATTCTCTGTAGGGAGGGAGTACTCGATTTTTATGTTTGTTTTTAATTAATATCTTACAACAGACAGAGTAGGTGAGAATGGGATGGTAAAGGAGATAAGGTAATGCTTCCAGTGATGAAACTAAAACCAGGAAATGGAAGAGATACCAAGAGAAACAAAAGACACAAAGAAAAAAAGGCACATTTTATGGTTCAGAACTATAGCAGTGTATCAGAGATTGTATCAGTAATGAGTTTATACCACCTTGCTGAAATAACTAAATGTCGTAGGTTAAAATATTAATTAGAAATTATTTTTGTAGACATCTTTATCAAATCATGAATCCCCAGCAAACTTTATGAGACCTTCCCCTACACTGATGTTTAATGAAATTATTTGTATTGATCCTCATAGAGCATTGAACCAGTATCTTCACAAATTTGCATGTTCACTGCTTAGTTTAACACCTTAACATCATTCTCTGGTTTAGATGACAGAACTTTGATAATTTTATAGCTGTAATTAAATCAGAAAAATTTTGCTGTAAGCCTGACAAGAGAAAATGCCAACAGTTTAGTTAAAATTAGTAGAATAAAGGCTAGAGAGAATTACTTGCTAGTTTGAAGGTTAAAACAAAAAAGTACATTTGGGAAGGATGGAAAGACGGTGAGGAAAGACAAGAATATCATATCATACATGTATCTGTGTGCATAGATAAACAAATAGAAAATATCTTCTGCAAAAATGCATGTGTATAGATAGGCATGCTCACACACACGAATTTATGTGTACATTTTGGTGACTGCGTTCATGACTTACCCTTGGCAAAAGTCCTCTCGAAGAATGTTCTTCCAGAGAAGAATGTGCACGTAGACACTGAATGAATCAAATCCACCAGGCTCTCAGGAAGGGCATCTGCCCCCAAATTGGTCATGTCACAGACAAAGACAGCCATCTGCATTAAGCAGTCTTTGCCAAGAAACCCTGAAACAACAAAGTGGTTACCTTGAAAATCAAGAGAGGAGAAACCCAAAGATACCTCATAGAGGAGAGACCTGAGAGGGGGAGGGAATGGGCAAGGCAGGAGGTGCTCCCTCTCAGGGCAGGCTGTGCAGTGCTGCCTTCCCTGGGCCACCCTGGAGTGCAACCCCGGACACGGCAGTGAGCACAGGCAGCCCCAGAGCTGGAGTGTCCCACATCTGCCACATGGGATGAAAGGGACACTCACATGGCTCAGAGGGGATGGGGACACTGCAGCCTCTGTGTCCAGTAGGAGCAAGTGGAAGTGAGGAAAATGTGTATGACTAGTGGTATGGGAAAGGAGGTAAACAGGCTATTTTAAACAGTTAAAATATTTAATATTTTGCAACTGTCAGGTATTGCAGATTATCTGCTGACATATTTTGACTCTGTAGGTCACTGATTGGCCATTACAGAGATGTCATTAAGAAATCAAGAAAACCCTTTCATCCTGACTTGGTTTAAACTATACAAAATGAGCAGCATAGCACTATTTGGACTGGCAAAAATTAAACAAAAACAAAAACAAAAACAAAACAAAACAAAACAAAAAACACCAAAAAACACACAACAACAAAACCAACCTCAAACCAAAGAATCAAAGAATCCATCTGAACTGTAAGTTTTATCTCTCTGACACTCTGCTTAGGAGAGATACTAAACCTGTAAAATCTTTGCATACAATAGAAAAGTAAAAACAACCCTTCTAATATGGCTCACAAAGCTGTTTGCTTGTGACAGAAACTCAGGCTTTAGTTCTAAATCTCAAGTTCCTTCCTTTTTGACTACAACATATTCTACAGGTAATCCTGCAAGCAACATACATAGCTTGTGCACCTGGATGTGCTAAGAATGTTCTTCCAGGGATACTAACGGAAGGATTCTCGTTCGTGAACATCGAGGACAAGATTATAAACAGTCTCTGTTTAATGAGTACTCCTGAGACTTGGATATTGCAACTCCAGTCTCTCTGACCCTTGTCATTTACATAAAGCATCAGTTTTAAAATCGAAGGATGTGCCAAGCCTTGAAAAATATGCAATATCCAGAATTTCTTTTTTTGGGAGAGCACACTTGAGTGAACATCTCTCAACCCATTTACGTACAAGGGAAAAATTACAACTTTCACAAATAAGTGAAAACGGCATAAAATATGGATAGAACCACTTTGACATTGGCACACAGCCATTTTAATTTTCTATAGAGATCTTTACTCTTTTGCAGCATCAAATTTAAAATTAAGCAGTATTTTCAATAAATTGTAAGTATACTTAAATATTTTCACTATATTTCAACTGGGAAACTAATGTTGTAATATATCTGACTATAAGCAAAACTAGAACAGATGATAATCTTACATTTTCAGAAGGTACCAAACGGATTTCCAGAGCTCTCAAATAATCAGGTTTGTAAGCAGGCTGACGTAGATAAAACCCTATTCTGTACACTGGGAGGGCAAATGAAATTAACTAATTTTTCATAAGTATTCGTAATAGGTGATTTTTATAATTGCAATTATTTCTACTCTCTCATTTGAAGTTTGAGATGTTATCTACACAGATATTTTTGTAATATTTTAATATTAAAAAAATTCTTGTTCTGCCTGATCCCAACTAAATCCATGGGAAGTACAGAGGATAAACAACCCAGATGAACATTCATAAACCAGAATGTAAGTCAGTCACTTCACTGTGTCTAGTTACTTGGAAATGCTTCCTCTAACATTAGATAATTTTCGTTAGGACTGTAAACCTGTTTTGAAGTTTTTAGTTCCTCGTTAATTTTTTTCAAAATAAACCTGTATTTCCAAGGGTGTTTTGATATTTTGAAATATACTACACCTTTTGCTGTATACTTTAGGTCATTTTCAGGGTACCTGAAGAGGCTGTTTCAAGCTTCTTTATTTTCTATTTAAATATTTATGTGTCTGTGTGAGGCTGTATATAGATTTGTGTGATTTCATTACAAAATGCTATTGTAAATAGTGACAATTATTTCTGTTATTATTGGAAGCTAATTATTACTGAATTCAATTGCAGTTAATTACTTTAAAAATAATATTCCCTATTCCCTACTTAGCTATCTATCCATTATGTTTTAGTGCGTATTTATATAAGCTGTTATATTTCTTCTGCTACTTTGTTTTAATTCACTGTAAGGTTTTATGTCTCCCCTTTTTGGATGAACCTATTTTTTTGCCTTATAATACTAAAGGCAGTGGAAACATTTACATTGACTTGATGTATGTATGACTGATTTTCAGAGTTGCAGAATCATGGAGTGATTTGGGTTGGAAGAGACTTTGAAGATCATCTAGTTCCAAATTCTTGATATGGACAGGGACAACTTTAACTAGATTGGTTTGCTCAAACTCCCATCCAACCCGGCCTTGAAAAGTTCCAGGAATGGGGCAGCCACAACTTCACTGGGAAACCTTTTTCCAGTGCCTCACCACCCACACAGTAAAGAATTTCTGCCTAATATTTTATCTAAATGTACTCTCATTCCATTTGAACCCATTCCAGCTCATTCTGTCACTACATATCCTTGTAAAATTTTCCTCTCCATCTCTCTCATATGTACTCTTCTCTTATATACTGAAAGTCTGCTCTAAGGTCTCCCCCAAGCCTTCTCTTCTCCAGGCTGAACAATCACAACTCCCACAGAGCCCTCATGGGCTCCAGCCTCTGAGCATCTTTGTGCCCCTCATCTGATTCCCTCCATTTTACTGAACTGGAACAAAAAGATGTTGGACATTATGCTTTGATGACAGCAAATAGATTTTAAGAATAATTACATTGAAAGTGTACTTTTCTATTCCCAGAATACATATGGTAAAAAGAAGCCTGTCGGAAAACATTACTACCTCATATAGTAGTAAGATAGTTACTGGGCTTTTTCTGGTTAGGCTGTTTTGGTTTCAATTTGTATGTGTTTTGATTTGGTTTCATTTTTAGCATTTTGTAGTGGTGAATTTGAATCAGGGAAGCATCCTTCATCAAATCAATTTCTTCTTCCTATTTTGCTCTGGACTTGAATGCCTTATTCCCTTTCAAAGGTGCCTCTCTCCTATGTTTCAATTGATTTTGCTACAAGACAGCTCTTCAAATCTCTCTCCAAAGATCTTGCATTTAGCTCTCTGTGTTTTGTTTCTGTCAGAGCAGCATTCTTGTTTTATAAAAGAAGAATTCTTGTTTTATAATTTCCCCTTGTAGCTCCCTTTTTCTTCTTTCTCATGTCTTCTCTTTTCCCTGAATTTATTTTTGAGTGCATCAAATATATATAAAAAAAGGAAATACCAATATATTTCTGTAGAATAATTAAAATGCCTCTAATGATTTTCTTTCTTGGAAAAGCCCTGTTTTTTCTTTGAATAGGCTATGAGGAGCTCTCATGTGGCTGACTGGAGAGAAACAGATAATAGCTAATCAGAGAGCTGTGTATAGATACTTTAAATTTGGAAAGCAAGATGCTGTTACCTGATAGAATGCTGCAGAAAGTTGTCTAGTAGTAGTTGTACAAGCAGGACAACACTATGAAGTTCTAAGTGCTGGCACTTTTTCTTCTGCATTGTACTCTTCTGTCAGAAGGGAGGGACAAAGTTTCGGTTGATATTCTTACAAAGGTGGGGAAGTAAAAATTGTGTGTTTCAGAAATTATCTTTGGATAACCACAGTAACAACATCTTGGTGTATCTTTGGAACTGAAAATTAAAAAAGTAGGAACACTGAGATAGCAGTAAAAGAGCCTCATTGCCAGGAAGCCTGCAGTTATGTCATTTGAATACTAGAGACTGAAGAGCAACAAAGCAGTGGCTCCTTATAGTGCTCCAGATTTTAGACACTGAAGCATTTTACTTCAGATTTACAAGAAAAGCAAGGGGAGAGTGTCAAGAAAAGAGAAAATCTTAACTGCTGCCTTATTTTCTCTCCTCTGCTAGTACATCCTTCTCCAAAGAACAAAATTAGCATGTGGGTTATTTTATGGAAGCTTATATACACAGCTGTGCATAACTCACACAAAAGTGTGGCAGATTGTATTTGCTATCAAACCAGCCAGCAATCAAATTTTCAGAGGGATTGCCTAAAATTTTTCAGGCAGAGAGAGTGAATATTTTAGCACATCCCATCCATTGGGAATATATTTTAATATGTCTTTCCTAGGGGTTTATAGGTATATTTCCAAGAAAGACTTATTTATTTATCTCCATTCTTTTGAAATGTTTGTATTATACATAAGCATTTCTTCCACAAAAATTGCCATCAGAATAGTGACGGCATGTTGAATGTATGTTGAAAGAAAAGCAAAATAAAACGAAACCTTGAAGTGCCATTACAGTTAAAACACCAGATTATTCACTGTAAGGTAGCACAAAAATTCTTCTAGACTTCTACACACATCTTATTAAGTAGTCACATCTTTAGCAGTATGTCTCTTCATAGCAAAGTGTTTCCACAATTTGGCTTAATTGGAAAAGCCTATTGATTTACTTGAAGCTGAACAAAGACTAATAGTCTGTTTTCAATTAAGTACTAATAATTTTTTTCTTTTTTCCTTTTTCTCTTTTCTCTTTTTTCTTATTTTTTTTCTTTTTTCCTTTTTTTTTTTTTTTCATTTTCTTTTATTTTCTTTTTTTAAATCAAAGTCAGAGACAATTGTCACCCATTATTCAACATGCACTATGTCTGTAGTTATGGTCAAAATACACTTAGGGCTTAAAATTCCTGTTAGTAGGGCAAAATACAACATATCCCACCTTTGAGATGATATAGTGAAATTTTGCATAAAACCACGCATAAAGAACCTATGCTCTTTCAGTCAGATTAATCAGCCCTCTGTGCAGACAGGTCTATGGATCAGAAATACAGAATAGGGAATCATGCTGTGTGAGTGGCCTAACTTGGTCTTCATTGTGTAACAAGCTCATAGTTATACAATCAGAAATTTTTATTTTCACAATGCTTACCAATTTTTGCTTGAATTTGTAGACAATTTCACTGCACCATGTGTTTAATATCTCCAAGCTCTGTCTAGCTCATCAATTTTGAGGGCAAGGTGCAATGGAAGGTGGGGCTTGGGGACTCATATCATGACACTTGTCTCACTTACTGCTCCTGTAAGAACTTTAGAAGAGTTCTTTAGAAGTTGAAAAGCCTCTTAAATGAGACACTTAAGATTTCAATCTCTGCTTCAGTTACTTTAGGCCGAGTATTTTACTCCATAATTAGACTTCTGAGTTGTCTGTTATCAGAGTGTAGTGAGCAGAAAATAGACCAAAATATCCTTCTGGAAGACCATGTCATGTATTTGTGACTTACACTATCCACTGGACAGTCTGATTAAGAATTTAGTTTTAGGCTGCAAGCCAAGAAGCATGAGGTGGTGCAAACCAAGTAAATCTTTTATTGGTGCTGGAAGGCAGTTCTACCCTTGCTTTGGGGTAAGTCTTGCAGTCACCATCTATGCTTTTATTTGCACAGCTTCTAATACAATGCTGTCACTGAATGGTTTTCAAAGATGGTCAGGGCTTCAATAACTCTTGTACATAGTAATCACAAAGTGTCTCTCCACACCACACCCTTAGTTATTAAAGTTAAGGATATTTTTTCCTCCATTTCAGAAAATTTAACAATAACTTGTGGCAGGGTGAGATTCACTGATTCAGCCAAGCCGAGTCCAGAATTCTGACTGTATTTTGCTTAACGATACATCATCTACAGGCTTTAGTTTCCTCTTGTGATTAGTTTTATTGCAGCAATATTTATACTCTGGCATACAGACTGCCTTAGAGGATTCTTGCCATCTGTTGGCTTATTCGCATGTGGAACTCTGCTTTGAATTGCATTTCATAATATTATAATACCCAAATGTGTATATTCTAAATGTATCACCGAAATAGAATACATACATGAAAAAAAATTGATTTCATTTACTTGTATGTATATTTGTACACATATTTCATCTATATATGTGTGTTGTAATACATATGTTTGTATTTATAACACATATGCATGCGTAAATGAAGTTGATTTTACATATAAATGTGTTGTATTTATTAAGAGTTTAATTGATTTTTTTTTTTTTATCTAATAAAAATTACTTAATCCTGAGAGGAATTGTTGCTTAATAGAAGGATCTGATCCTGAATGTCTTCTTGATGAGGGCTTCCATTTATGCTATAATTGGCCATGGATATAATTTACAAAAGATAATTAGTCATCACTACATTGAAAATTGTATGGTAAGTGTAGGTATGAATACAATCCTTTGCTGTGAATTCACTGTGGTTACCAATAAATACAAATATTACTGTGTGAGTTTCTGGCTTTATCTATGAACTCTGTACTCACATAATTCCTTTTGATTTGTGGAAACCCATCAACCTGGGGTTTCCAGTGTTCTGGGGTGCAGCATGTCTGTAAGCACTTGCAAAAGTTTGTCGCTGACATAATATTTTTCCACTGTAACATTAATGAGAAAAGTCAATGTTATGTAGGTTATTTTCCCTGGTTATTATTCTAGAAGCATCCTTCACATCTCTGGAATTTGATCTGGGACTGAATACAGGTTTTTCTTTATGTCCTCATCTGCAGCTTTGCGAGAGAGGTGTTCATTAGATGGCACCTGCCTTTCTCTGTGCAGTATCACAAAACAGGACACAAGTTGTGCATCTCTACACTCTAAAAACACAAAATCAAGACCATAGATTTTAGCTAACTTTGAAAATTCTTCCCATGTTTGAATCAGGTAAATGTCTATATTTAAAATCAGATTCACTGAATCTGATTAAAAAAAAAAAAAAACTTTTTACTGAAAAGAAAAAAAATCTTTCATAAGTGTGCAGACAGGACAATAGAAACCAAAAAAAAATCTTCAGAAAAAACAACAACAAAAATATTCTCACTGTCCCAGTTCAAACATCCTATTAACTATAAAACAACCCAAAATTCAGACAGAGATCTTAATTATCATTTAGCTTTATATCTGTTAGAATTTGTGAAAGAAACTGCATTGCCAGGAAGGAATTTTAAAAGTTATTTGTCTTTCAACTTAGATAAACTATGTGTCGATAAAACCAGTGTGCTACGTAAGAAACCACTAAATTAAAACAGTCTCTAGCCCCAAGAAAAATGAGGCTCAAAGAATAAGAACATCATATTTGAAACAGAAATCAAATTTACAAAAGTTCAAAGGGGGAAGGAGAGCAAAAATACACCTTTGTCCTCTGTCAATTTATACATACTTATGTGAGTTTAACTGAGCTCAAAGTCCACCACCTATTGTGCAATACAGACAACTCCAAGTTTTAATTATACACAGACAATTAAAAAGTAAAAAAAAAATAAATCATAGTGGTCATGAATTTCCCCTTGCAAACAGCTATTAACAGTATATGAATAAATGCAACACTTATAGCTAAAGCCTTGCTTATCCAGGAAGAAAAGAAAGATTAATGACATCGTTGCTTTCAAGTGCGTGCAGTTGGAGGTAGGTGATATCTAAACAGTGAAGGTGTTTTGGAGTAAAGAATAGCTGTGCAACTCACCCTACTGGTCTCTTTTTGTTCACTGTTCTCCTTTTCTCACAATTCTCTCTAATTATTTGATTCCCTTAAATAGCTCGAAGTAATTTCTGTGAGGAATAAAGAAAAAGGTAGTATGTGAGAGTGTCTTGTATATTATGTGCCAAAAAATGCTTGTTAAAGTTATTTTTAGTCTTGAGCATCAGATACATTCTCCTGTTGATTTTAATAATACAGGTTTTCCTCTGTAAGCGAAGGGGTTGGGAGGCAGCATCATTAAAATCGTCTTGGTTTTCACCTAAATTTCTTGAAGCCTTGCATGCTCCATTCAGTCTTTGTCTTGGGTACTGAGATCTCTGCTGCAGTGCTGCTAAAAGTCTTTAAGATAGTGAGATTTGAACAGAGAAGTGGTGTTATAACACAGTGTCCTGTCTCTCACAAGAGGAATACTATAAGAAGTAGATAAATATAAAGCAATAATTTCCTAAACATGCTCTCCTAACCTCTGAAAATTAATAGCTTTAAGATTTCCAGATTAAAAAATGGCAGCTGGTATTTTTCTCCTGGAAAATCATGTAGCACTTCCTCCCTAGGCCCTAGACCTTAAAATTTCTCACTCCCAGAGTTTTTGATAATTGTTTTCTTTCAGACAAATGTAGGTTGATATTCTGGAGACAGTTTACTCAATAAACTATTTCATAGAATCCTTATAAACAAAACTGCACCATTTTCTCCTTCCTCTAGTAAGTAATGGTACTGTCCCAATGCATGCTGTGTTCTCACACAACCCTTTTCGTTTTTTCATGCCACATCCTTGGCCTGTACTGTCAACATTGCTTTTTCATTTCTGATACTTGAACCGCAAAGGCTGGGACAGGATAGGAAAAAAAATGTCTAAAAATTAATAGTTCTCTTGGAGCCTACTGAGTACAGCCTGCATACTTGGATAAGCCCATTCCAAATGGGTTCATCAGTCCACTGAGTGGTTTCTAATCCTGAGCTGTGTGAATGTGTGTTACTCTGCATTACTCCTTTGGAGCACCACAGCTTACTTCCTGAACAGACTTCCTTTATCTCTATAGGTATAGCTTCCAGGTTTAATAGTCCCTGAAGATTTTCTTCCACAAATTAACCTAGTGCATCTGCTAAATGCCAGCTGGAGATGTAAGAAAAAGATAGTAAAAAAGAACAAAGTTTATTGAAACTGTGGTTAGATATGCTAAGAGTATGAGTGAACAAGTGGACAGTAAATTCCTGAGTGGAGAGCGAGATAGAAATCCATACAAGCCATGCATTACCTTCTGTTAACACAAGAAACTTTGAAATTACTCTTTGAGAGTTTTATAATAATCAAGATTTTTAAAAATTTATGGATTTTCTGTTTCAGATTTGTTTATTGTTAGGATAACTTTGTTTTTCTTCTATTTTCTCTTTGAGTTGAAGAAGCAAAATTCAATATCACAACCTGTTCTCAAGCCAGCCCCTCAGTGGAGCATTGCATAGTAAGATTGAACAATTTAAATTATCAATTCTATTTAAAAACTACTCCAGAGATATTTTAACTATAATTATTTTTAATCTTCACTGTAATTAATTATAGATCAACTTTGCATATATGTAAGATGATTTTTTAACCCAGAAGGAGGATATTATATGAACAGACATTATTACAAAATGATGCAGCAAAATATTTGACATAAGCTTAAAAATCTGCTACAGTTGAAAGGGAGTTAATTCTGTACCATGCCATAAATCCTTTACAACTGAGTGGGCAGCTACAAAACCATGGATTTTTTTTTTTGCTAATTCATCAATACTTGCCTTTGAGAAAACTGCATCTTTTCAATCTGGACAATTTTACATTATGTGTAAGTGGGCCTTGCAGCAGCTGAGGGATGAGCAGGATTGCCATGACTTTTCTGTTTTCACCATGAACACAATGAATAATTGGTAAATGACGTCACCGCTTCACCGACTGGCAAATTTCAGCACTGAAATTTTGGTCACTAGGGAGTGCACTGAGACAGGTCATTGAGGCTGCATAGTAGAACCAAAAGATCAACAAGAATAGTCAATCTAGGCATTCAATTTAGAAAGTTTGTACATTCTGAGGAAAACCAGAGATTGTAACACATGTCCATGATGTTTATAAAAAAGAGGAAAGCATAACAGTAGCTTACAAGTATATTAAGTCTTAGAATGTGTGTGTGCTGATATTTTTATTTTATCTTTAAACAATAGTCAATATGGATCTTATGTTTTATTCTTTCATGCTTCATTCTTCCATGATTAGGACCAACTTTGCATTTCAAGTAGATGAGAATACAAATTTTCCTTTTAAGGGCCAAAGGAAGCAGTTTGTGATCATCACATTACCTGTGAGAACTTTAATCATTCCATGGCAAAAAAAATGCCATCACTGTTGAAATTATTCAGTCAGCAAAATATAAGACTATTCCCCACCTTAAATGAATACCTTTTACAAATTTCTGCAAAACAGAATTTGCAATATGACGAACATTTTTTTTTCTTTGATATGTAGCATTGGATATTGAAATAAGCAGAAAAATGTCTTTTCAGAGGAGAATTCAAGATTTATTAGTCATCCCCAAGTCAGTCTGTGCATATTGCTATTGTTAAAGGAAGTGGACATGCTTTGTTTTAATTTCTGTTGCATTTGCTGAGCAATTTGATGGACATTATTTGGTTTATTATGTACTGTAAGGATGTGCATGCATACAAGTACATTTACTAGTGTGGAAGAAGACTGGTAGTAATTATAACTCTGCTGAGATATTTTTTATATTTTTGAATTATTTTATATTTTAAAATTCCTGAAAGTTTCATGGAAAATATAGGACATTTTTAAAACAAAGCACAAAAATTTGTGGTTTAGATTTGTTAAATTTTTCTTCCATCATTTAGACTTTTAGATGTCATAATGCTTCTAAATGCTGTGTGTTTTTTCTAAACCTCCTCAGAAGTTTGGCATCAAGGGGTGAACAAAGACAACATTCTACAAGATTTCTGATCCCCTTGAAGTTGTATATAGTAGTAGTCTATATAGTAATGTGCTGTTTGCATTTGTTTATTTTCATTTTTCTTTTCCCATATAGTAATTTTCTTATTGCTCGATAGCTACTCCCATATGAAAAAAAATTACCATAATGGTTTCTGCCCCATGCCTGCTAGCCCAAAGCATATGGTGTAACACAAAATGTAATTTCAATTATAAATTCAGGTTTGAATCAGAAATAATGTTTGCTTTGAAATCACGGAAAGAGTTCCTTTTTGGAATTGCTGAGTTTTTAGCTTATGGCTTGAATACTTTCAGTTGGAGAACCAGAAACTCTCTGGATGTATCTTTTTCAGTGACTTTGGATTAGTGAATGAATATATGAAACCCACAGTTTGAATGGAATACTAAGCATCTTTTGTGCTTCAGATTCAATTACTAGCCCAACATATTCATAAAGATACGTGGCACTGTTCACATTTAATGAACTTTTATTTTTATTGAGGTGCACACATGGGAGGGTTGTGTGGGCATGTGAATCCAAACATTTAGTTTACTAATTGCAAAATACTAATTTCTTTTATAGAATAGTGGTATAGTTATTTCTCTCTATTGTTCACTGTCACTTTGGCATTTGTAAGGTGGTGATTTTGTCAACATTACCAGGTTTTCATCAGTACTTTTTTCAGTATACAAATTGGCATGTAGAACCAAGGAGAAATAAACAATTTCAATTTAAAATTTAATTTAAGATTTATTTAGATGAAATTCAACCTAAACATCCTTTGTTCCAACACTGAAATAGCAGATTTAAAAAGTAAGCTAAAAAGAGGTGAGTTACTGGTTGAGGTACATTCATGCATACAGCCTTAGTCGACTAACTTTTTAGTATAAATGGAGAAATACTTTTATAATCCTTCATAAATAAAATGTACAATAAGGCTTTTAATGTACCTGTCTCCCTAGAGGCAACCTTTTCATTCTGCATAGAATTTTTTTCAATACTGCATCAGTTTGAGTTCTGCATAAGTGTCAGTTTACTCAGGTTGTCTTTATGAAAATGAATGATAATATCTAAGTAAAGAGAAAAAATTGTAAATGCCTTACCCAAAGGCTTTTTCCTCTCTCATTATTAGTCACCTTTGGGGAAGTATAGCTCCTTTCTGAAAGTGATATAAATTACAATATACTTTGTGAAAATTACTTTGCCATTCATAGCAAAATAACACAAAATATTTCACTTTTTTTTTTTTTTTTCCCCATAAACTATATATATGCAACTAGTTGTGCCTTGAGAAAGTAGATTGCAATTCTGTTCCATGCCCAGGGACTTAAACCAAAACACAAAATGTGTGGGGTGGTTGAATTATCATGATGATAACTACAATGTGTTGGGTGGTTGGTGATCATAACTACAGCCTGAACAATAAAAAGTAAAGCATAATTTTGTTTGCATGAACACTTCTGAATCAAAGCAAATGTTTCTCAGAAGCAGACATACAAAACATCTCATATTAAGCTAATTTGCATTAACACAGGAGGTAAAAATTATCTTGGGCAAAGAAGCTGTTGTCATCCCCAAAGAATCCTAATATGGCATAAAAATAATGAAAATATAAGATCAAACCCATAACAAGTATAGATAGATGTAGAGATTTGGGTATCGCTTAAATGACTAGTGAATATTCATTAAAAAAAAAAAAAGATGAAAATTACACTCTCTGAAGTTAGCACAGGATGTTGAAATACTCGTAAAGGGGAATTGAAAGTGGATTGCTCATAAAGACACTTCCATATTAAGGCATGTTGCCTGTCATGGTAGTTCATACTGCATAACTGAGCTTCTACTAACTTGTATCACCAGAAAATGCAAATAGCATCTGACCTATTTGCATGATTCAGTGTTATTTACTCGGAGGACCAGCTTAATATGGCTTTATTTTTTTTCTTTTTGGTAACAATAGTTACAGGACATGAGGTATTTCCTATTTGTCACAGATTACATGTTGCATTTTCAGGACTGTCAAATATTCTTTTTTTACTACTTTCAGGGTTTACAGTGACCTTAATTTATATGACTTGGAGTCACGCTTATCCTTTTTGTTTTTCTGGGGTTTTTTTCCTAAATAGCCAGAGTCCCTTTGCCCATATCCGGCTGGGTAGAACACAGAACTGTAGTTTTAATTTTGATTTCTTAGAATTTTCAGTTACTGCTTTTATTGTTTGCTCCTGGTATGCAGTTTCTTTCTTTATGGAATCAGAACTGTCAGCATTTACCGAAGACTGGTTTTCCAGGACTCATTTTCACCTAAGACATTCTACAACACCTAGATGCATTCCTTCTATCTGAAGTATCTTTCCTATGAGTGAAAGTGCATACATCCTTCACAAGAAAATGTATGTTGTAGCTTCAGACAAGGAAAAACTAATTTCATACCAACTAAAATGGTAAGAAACTTGGTGGATAATGTGGTTCAAATTCCTGCTCAAAATAAGGCCAGTGTCAAACTCAGATCTGACTTCAGTTTGATCAGGTTATTGAGGGCTTTGTGTGGTGGAGGTCTGAACGTCTCCAGGGATGGAGTTTTCACGGAGTTTTCACGGAGTTTTCATGGAGTTTTTTCATGGAGTTTTCAGCATCTGTGGGCAAACTTTAAGCTCCTGCCAAGCTTTTGTCTGTATCTTCTTTTTTATGATCCATCAGGTTGCTGAAGACAGCAATTTGAATTTCTCCTTTAGGCCTTTCTTAAACCTGAACAAATCCAGTTCTTTTTTTCTCTCAATACATAATGCTTCAGATCTCTTCTTATCCTGGAGACCCTCTCCTGGCCTTGAAACAACTTTCCTGTACAAGACAGCCAAAAATTGATAGAATAACACATCTTTAACGAGCTATAAATATTTTTTCTGTTGCTGATCTTCACAAATCTGTACATAGAACTGTACCAAAGAAGCAAACATCTCATATTACCCCCTTTGAATTTTTTTCAGAATTCCCCTCTGTACCAATTTTGTTCATTGTCTCATGCTGCTAAATAAATGCGCTCTTTTCTCATGTTCACCACCAACTTATTAATAAGGAAAAATTAACCACTCTGCTCTAGAACAATTTACTCAGTTCTTCATGACCTTTGCATCCATATCACCAACAATCTTGTCTAACCTGCCTGAGAATAAAGCTTTACAGCAATAAAATCTCCATTGGAAACCAAATAATTGGACAATAAATAAAAATAAAAATATCATGGCCACTTTTGTAGGCTAAAAGTCTTCACTTCTGCCCTGAAAGCCTCTCATATTTTGTTTATACTTCATTGACATTATTTTTAACACCTCTTTGTAGATGTATGACTGTTCATGGATTTCAGGTCTTCTATTCCAGATTCTCTGGGTGCTCACACTGACAGTAGTTGCAATCACTTGGCTTTTCCATAGAATTTTTTCACCAGAAGTCTGGGAAGGTTTTGTTTATTTGTTTGTTTGTTTGAAATGAAAGCTGTGAATGATGGAATATGAAGTAGTGGTCACAGAAAAAAAAAAATTCTAGTTTGATAATCAGCCATATAATAGTCTATTAAACTTTATGTGGGTCAATGAGTATCCCCAAATGAAATTGTTGCATATATATATATATCTTTAAATTGCATTTTTCTTTTTTAATGGTAGAAACATAAAATATTCTAAAAGTGTGAAGAAAAAAACTAATTGGAAGATTTATTGTAACTGACTGAGTCTTAATATTCCACTGAAGGTGTAATATTCTTGTCAGCTACTTAGAAGGCTGTTCATTAAATTTCTTTTTATCAGCCTTCTTGTGGATGGCAGGTTCCATACACAAAATCAACTTTAATTTGTTACTGAGCAGTCCCTGAATGTGAGCACAACAGATAAATCATCATTTTCATTAAAAATACTGAGCTAACTTTTAAAACATGGTAATGTCCATACTTATTCTTCTGTTTTATGTTAGTTGGTTGAGGAGAATTTTTTTTTTCTAGACTATATCTATAAGTCTCAAGAAGTATTAATGATCCATGAGCTCTTGTGAGATAAGCGAGAGTTTTTTCAGTCAGGTCTGGAATGTGATTTCTGTATAAGTTACTTGTCTTAGTTAACATTGTGATCAATGGAGATTTAGTAAATACAGCTGGGAGGGATCATGAAAACTGATTCCACAGGAAATGGGGAATCCTGTGCAGACTGTGACATTTCTACAGTTCCTGTGTAATCATTATGTAATTGATCTGTAGTTTAGCTATAAGAGACTGAGCCATCTTTAGATGTTATCAATGCTGGCATTTCTCTTTTCAGAGATCCGAGGTATAACTCTCAAGGCTCATTGGCCAGTGTTCACAGATTAGCATGGCAAATGCTGATACTCAGAAAGTCATGATTTCATGCTAAATTTCATAACTACTAAAGAGCAAGATACGTAACTTTTTGTGGAAGACTGAGAAATTTTGTCTCATTTTTCCTAGAAATCCCTGTACTCTTACATCTAAGAATATGAAGAAATCATGAAATTACTGGACTGGAGATAAATAGTCTCATAAATAGGAGTAATTACTTGATAAAGACGGGGAACCATATCATTTGTAACAGATTATGTGACATATATAGCTCAGAATATCAGTTTTAATTAAAATGCAAACATTGCTTAAACACAGGGGTTTTTTGATCTTTGCACATAATTTTTCAAAAATAATTCTCTGCTTCTGACAGTAACAAGAACTGTGGTAAATCTCATAGTCATTATTGTTTTATTGTCTTGTAGAAATTGCTGAATTAAACTCTATGACCTCCCTTACAAAAGTAATCTGTCTACCTGACTTTATGGTTATATTTTCCAGATAAAAAGGTCAACATATCAAGTGAAATATCTTTAATTTTTTCTCCCTCTGCCAATTAACGTTCTCTGCACATATTTTCCTACAGTTACTTATTACTCCAGGCTCAACCAACAAAGGTAAACTGATCTCTTGGAACCTCTTTCTTGACAGAGACTTACTAATTTAAAGGTCCATAACTCAGTTCATATTAACCAAAATGAGTTAGGACTGGAGGTTAGAAGACGGATAACGCCAATTGAGATGGTATGAGGAGATGAAGTCAAAATGGTAGCAGTGATGTACTCCTTACTCTATGGAAAAGGACACATGAAAATAGAATAACACAAGTATACATGTTCATCTGCTAACACAATTTACCCTAAGTAAAGAAGAAGGATGCTGAGGAAAAGCATGAAATATGTTTTCTGCCACTTTAATCTCCAAATTTGAGTCATAGAGAGTTAGGAAGTTTACTGGGGATGTCCTGAGCTGGCTTATTTGCAGCTTTATGACAAGCCTGCAACATCATCCATCTTTCTGCAGCAAAAGATCTTATCTACAAGGTTCTTCACGTATTTATAACAGAGTGCTATTGTTTGAAGCCAGAGCTAGGGTTAATGTAGTCTTGCTTCAATTACATAACAAGTTAGCTCTAAGGTTATTGTTATATGCAAGCCGTTTTTTACAATGAACTGAATTATACAATACTTATGGAGATTGAAGGGGAAAGTAATTTCCTTTTAAGCTCCTGTTCATTTCCTGTGCAAGTAACACAAAATTAAAGCCTGACAGTGTGTATCACAGAAATAAAGAAGGACATACAGATTTGAAGTTCTGACTGATCATATTAGAACCTAATTAGCTATTCATAGGGTAAACTAGATATGTTTTTTTCTGTTTTTACTTTTCACCACATCAGCAATTGCACCATCAGTATATTCATTGAATGTATGACAGACAAGAGCTAAACCAGCAGAAGTTTGCTTGTTTTATTATTTTACAGTTATTGCTGATTTTAACTTTTAGTCATTCATTTTTCAGCTCTGGATCATGAGGTTTAAAATGAAAATTATAAGGATTGTAATTAAGGACTAGTAGAAGCAAAGAAAATAAATAGGATGAATGTTTTCTCCTACTAAAGACTTGCTTGAAATAATATAGAGACAGCTGGAAAATTTATCAATCTCTTTGATGTACTGATGATAAAAGTGATAATATACAGTACAAAGTAATTTGTTTTCTTATACAGTTCTGAATGTCCCAAAACCATAATCAGAATCACAAAGCCAGTTAGCACTTTCTCTTATATCCAGTATATTTATATTTGTCTTTGAGTGATCACTGAAAAAAACAAATGCACATTTTTGCATCTGTTCCTAGTAACTGTTCTGATGTGAAAATGCTAGCTCAAAAGGGAAGCTATGACTAATGCAAATAGACAGTAGAGTGAGAAGTAGAATTTTGCATGCCTAACCAGAAATTTACAGTTCTGCTAACTTCACTGTATTGTTTTGTAATAGTCTGAATGTTGAAAACTGGATTCTCTGGGTATTACAACTCTTCATGCATAATCAAGTTCTTGAATATTCTTCTTTGATTCATCAGAAGTTTCTCAGTTCTCATTGCAGGGTGTATTTGCCTATCTCTACTTTAACACAATGTATTGGATGCCAGATGCACCAAAGTGCTCTCTCACTCCCCTGTGCAGCTGGAAAGGGGAAGCAAGTGCAAGGAAGAATTCATGGATTGAGACAAGGACTGAAAGAGATCACTTACCAAATACCATCACAGGCAAAACAGACCAAAATTAAAGATACTAATTGAATTTATAGGTAACACAATCAGAGCAGGATATGAGAAATAAAATAAGACCTTAAAAACAACTTCTCCTCCACCTCTCCCTCCGTCCCAGCTCTATCTCGTCCCCACCCCACAGTGCAGGAGGATGGGGAATGGGGATTGTGGTTAGTTCATCACACATTTTTTCTGCTGCTGCTCAGGGAGGAGAGTCCTCCCTCTGCTCCACCCTGGGCACCTGGAACAAGTAACATGTGTGGAAGCTGACAAAAAAGCTGTATTAACAAAAAAAGGATTTTGAACATAGCACAGCTTTCTGAAATATTTTCAGAATATTTCAACAGAATAATTAGAATGTTTAGAACCTTTATATCCTGGAGCTCACTACTCTGAGATACAAAGATAGCAGTGAATTAAAGCATTTATTCTGAAAACCTGACAAAGTCTACACTTTGTTATACAGACCTAATTTTCCTTAGGTATTTATTTGTATGCTGGGAGAATTAAAACTAAAATTTCTGGGAAAGAAAAACGTACTGTGTTCCATTGTAAACAATATATAGTTTCACAATTCTAACCAAAGTGTCATTTGTTTAAGAACAGCTTCAGTTGGAGGTAACATATTGCACAAGGAGTGAGTCTCAGAAATATCAGATATGCTGAGACTACCTTTGGTGCCAGAGATCACAGAAATAAAAACATTAATCGCTTGAACAAAATTTAAAATAGATTTTTTCAATCTTCCCTCCCACCAACATAGAGGCAACACAGAAAATAATTTGTCTTAAATAGTTTTTGACATCTACAGTTTCCACAGATGATAAATAAGGTCCATATGAGGAAAAATCTGATGCACTTGAAGCTTCTCGCTATTCTCAACTCATAACTGAGATCAGTGAGAAAATTTTTACAATGTAACAACTCAAAGCTTTCCCTAATGTTTCCGAACAAAGTTCCCAAGACAAACTTTTCCAATGGTATTAAACTTCCCACTATTCAGTGTCCATCTCCTGAGATGTGAGTTTTGAACATATCATATCCCTGAATGGGTCAAGCTGGGTTGACCTCAGAGGGTCATCTTGTCCAACCCCCCCTGCTCCAGCAGGGTCATCCCAGAGCTCAAAGCACAGGGTTGTGTCCAGATGGTTCCTAAACATCTCCCTTAAACATCTCCAGTGAGGGAGACTCCACAGCCTCTCTGGGCAAGCTGTTCCAGTGCTTGGTCACTGCACAGGAAGGAAATTCTTCCTCATACTCAGGTGGAATTTCCTGTGCATCCGTTTCTGCCCATTGCCTCTTGTCCTGTTGCTTGGCACTGCTGAGAAGAGCCTGGATCCATCTTGGCACCGTCCCCTCAGATATTTTTGGACACTGATGAGGTTCCCTCTAAGGTGTCTCTTCTCAAGGCTGAAGGTCCCAACTCTCTCAGCCTTTCCTTGTGAGAAGCCCCATTGCCTTAATCATTGTTGCCCTGCACTGGACCCGCTCCAGGAACTCCTCACCCTTCATTTTCTAGCACAGATTTTATAACAGAGAAGAAAGTATAAAGGCATTGGTTTTTATATCACTGGAGAGTTATAAGCCCAGCCTGTTTACTTCTGTGGAGGAACTTTGGAAGTTTATATGAAATTCTTAATTTTTAATTTTTGTTAAAACCCAGTAACTTTAAAAGATGAGTGAAGTCTCTGATCTTTGTAAAGAATGAATCATTAAAAAAGAGCCAGCGGCAAATATGGAGATAATGATAAAAATTACAGTTTCCAAAGGGGGTGTGAGTGGAGAAAATTACTCTGGACCTTTTAGACCATGTTATTTGAATTGGATTCCACAGAAATAACAATTTAAACTAGCAGAATTTAGAGTAAACAGTAAGGTTTTTTGGTGAATTTTAAAGACAAAGCCAAAAGGTTATAAAATTAAGTATGTGTTATTTGACTGGTAAGCAGTACTGGGAATTTCTTTTCAGCTTTCAAAACTAGATGGAAATTTGATGTTATGCAAATGGGAAAGTATCATAAAAATCAAAATCAAAGTTCAGTACATGAAACAAAAATTTCAAATAGAAATCAAGCCAAACACACTGGCCAATGGAAATCCTTCAGTGATTTTCTGTTTGCTGCTAGACTTCATACAAAATTAAGGAATGAAGAATACAGAATTCAGGTCTGAAGAATATGAAAAACAATTATTTCAGCTCTGTAGCTTAAGTAATTTGGACTTTGTGATTTACAGGCAGCTAGGTAACAAACTCTTGAGCAGAAAATCCATACAGTCTTGGTAAGTGTAGTCAAGGTACATAATAGGGCTCTGATATTGCATAGTTACAAAATGTAAAATAGAATATCTATAAATTCATTTTTATTCCTATACATAATGCTCCTTTATAAAAATAAAAGAGAGATAAAAGCATGAACTGAGCACATGGGATGTATAACAGTGTTAAAAGGAATTTTAAGATCGTAGAAGATTTAATTAAGGAAGAAAACTTGACATAGATGAAACTTGGTAAATATGTACAGAGAAATGTGGTAGAATATACCATTTGGGATGAGCTGAGTGTTGCATTGTCATCAGTGCTGTATGCTTATATTTGGTTGGAAAAGTTATCTCCTTCAAGAGAAGGATCCTTCAGCAAACCCCAGATATTTTCATACCTACAGTGCTCTGCTTTCGCCTGCCTGAGAGACTGGGCTGAGGTTGCTTGGGAGTTTTCCAGTGTACAATTGTTTCTTGAATTATGCTGAAGAATTGTATGGGGTAGAAATATCAAAAGTAGTATGGGTTTACCCATTTTGATTATAGGGAAATCTTTCTGATGGAATTATTCCAAGAATTGTAAACGTTTTTTTGTCACAAGAAGGAAAATCTTGGAAAATTAACAAAGTCTGTGGATGCCCAGAAACTGGGGCCTAGGACTAAGCTGAGTTCTTGTGAGATCAAGACATGAGAGGAGCTGAGGTATTAGAGTTGCATTACCCCACTGCAATGATTGACACTCACTCCAGTGAGCCTACAGAGCACCTCCTGAATAAAGCCTGGAATGATTTAAGGGTCAGAAGACTTCAGTCACTTTGTAAGAGTGAATGAAAGCTGGTCATGCAGAAAACAATTATTTTCAAAATATTTTTTTGTGTTCTGACATGCTTCCAGTTATCTCATTAGAACAGTAAATAATATGGTAATATGCACAAAATGGAGGTAAAATTATTCTGAAACACTTTCTCAACCAGAATAGAAAAAAAAAAAAAAAAAAAAAAAACCCTCAGGAAAAGACAATTCATTAATCTAAAGCTTTTTTTAACTCTGAAAATATTTCTTATCAATGATTCATTACATATAAAAATGCTCAAGACTGGAAAATAAAACACTTGAAGATTTAAATATTTTTAGACAGAAATGTCCAGATGATTTAGTAATAATATTCTCATTTCTTATGAGCCATTTAGAGTGAGAGTGGTATAAGTGGTATAATCCACTCTGATTGCACTTTATTGTAAGGAACTATACTGATGTAATCTACTTGGGGGTGGAAAAAATAATTTTATAAAATAATAAAATCACATATTATCATTTGAATAACAATTACTGACCTATTCAATACATGAATTAATCAGTCCATAATTTCAGTGAGTTTCTTAAATTTTCTTGATAATTGCAGGTATTAACAACATTTGTGCCCTTAAGTGCCCTTAAGTTATGCTTCACTAACACTTTGATTCTTATCATCTGAAGATTTTCTGATCACAAAGAAAAGTCTAAGTGGCAGGAGTTTTATAAAACACAAACCACTGAAAGGTTTTTTTGAGGTCTGCAGACCTTGATAATCTTATAATTGTTGCCAAAAACTGCTACTATCAAATTTTCAGAGGCACTGAAAATATATTTTAGTGTGATGAGACAGCAGTGCAATTGGGAAGTTCAAGGGGATCGATGCTGATTACTGATAAAGAGAAAAGAAAAATAAATAGAAGGAAAATTTTTCAGGAAGTTGGAACAAATTTATAACATTTAATCTGAATACAGGATGTATCCTTGCCCGTAACCCCTGCATCAAAATAGAAACAACAGAGGTGCACAAAATAAATAAGAATGTTAATATCTTTCAGTTAAAAAACAATTAAAAAGAACTGCTACTTTCTATTTTTAGTACACTCTGATGAATATCTTATTTAAAAGCTAATTGAGAAGACTGAGAATCAAAGATCCTTTAGCACAATTAGACTGCAGCTTTACAGATGTATGAATTGTGTTGTCTTTCATAGCTCAGAATTCCTAATTATTTCAGCACTATCTTAGAAAAATTCTAACCTAAATATCAGAAAATAAAAAAGTTTGGAAAAAAGACCTTTATCACTTCAAGTACCTGGGAAGCCCAAACCACAGCAGCTACGTGTAGATCATTTTGCTATGACAGAGCAATTTTGAAGACTGAAAACTCCATTATGAGAATGACGTGACATGCTGTAATTCAAGATATCATCAGGAGACTGGTTACAAGTTTTCCACTGAATGCTTTGATGTTTAGTGGATGTATTAGACAAGTATTTTTACATGAATCCTAATCATGAGCTTTTTCAACCCCCAAAACTGCGATTTCTGGTTATAAATTCAGAATTTCTGTATTATACAGGACACACAATACAGGACCACAACATTTGCAAGACAAACTCACCCTGAAACAACAGAATTTTCTCACCTCATCACACTGATGACTGGATTTGTTTCTCCAAGGGCCCAGTCTATATTCTACCAGATAAGAACTAAACAAATTGTAAGGAATGACTAATGTACAAATTTAATTCCAATAAATCTTTCTTCTTTGGCAATGGGACTGCCAAGTCAATTCAATAGCTTATAAAGTACTTCTGAGTGTTAAGTTTTCTTCTGTTAATCAGAATTTAGGGATTTTTACAAAGAAGAACAACTTCAGAACTGTTGCCACTGACATGAAGATATAAAAATTGTAGTGGTTAGGAGTGAAAAAATAAACTGGTCAGCTCCGTTTGCTCTAAGCTCAAATAAACTGTTACCTGCAGTAATATTTTAAATGTCTTGATCAATCAAGACTCCTTTCATTCTAATATCAGAGTTCATCAAGAATCCAAAAAGCCATTAGAAATCATCTAGCTGTGACCTCTCCTTCTCAAACAGTTTTTCCTGTTTTAAAGATGGGATTTTTTGTCTTGTGTGGGAGCAGATATCTCTCTTCATAGGGAACAGCTTATCCTTTGGCTCCTCTACCACATCAGATTTCTTTAGAAAATAAAGAAAATACAGGGGAAAACAAAACAAACCAAAAAAAAAAACCCAAAAAAACAAACAAACAAACAAAATAAACCCCCCCACACACAAAAAAAAGACCCAAAAGAAAAAACCAAAAACAAACAAAACAAAACAAAACAACCAACCAACCAACCAAAACACCTCTTCTAGGCAACCAAAACCTGATATATACATATTAAGCATTTCTTTACTGTCTTTGGCCTCAAAGACTTTATCCACACTCTCCTGCCATCATTCATTTAATGAAGGTTCACAATGGCTTTGGTTTCTCCTTAATTTACAGCTTCATCTCTTCTACTTCTTCACCTGCCACAGCTGAGATCAGAGTGAGACAGCTGCTCTGGTTGGAAAATGGGCTTATATTGTCTGACTGAATTAATTTGGAGGCCAACATGATATGAATTCAGACATGCTTACCTATTTCATTTAGCATACTATATTTCACAGACTCTCTAATATTTCAGGAACAGTGAACAGTTGGTGTGGCGGTGCATGTTTTTTAAAATGTGTTGCTCTGTAATAAGTTCTGTTTGATGTAAAGTTCAATTCCTTTGTATTAAGTTCAGTTTTATGTACCCCTGCTCCCACCAAATTAATATTCCCAGTCCTTATCCCTCTCCCTCACAAAAGCTATTCTTAATGCTTGTTAGCATTCAGTTATTTGTCAGTCATTTTTCCCGCCTTTGGTTTTCCCCTCCCAGCTCCTTGTAACTGGTCCGAAGTGCCTTCCTTCACCCCTATTCTCCCCAGAGACTGTACCCCACTGGCCAGAAGCAGCCAACCCCACCCCTTTTTCCTCCCCTTTTGCCTCCCTTAAAACACTGTGTCAGCCCTGTGTCTGGGGTTCCTGGACTCAGAGCTGGGTGAATAAACCCTTTCTGCTGCACCTGCACTGGAATCCCTCTTTCTTTTTCCTCTGCCTTACTGCAACAACATCTCCTCAAGCCCCTTTCGGGGCAAAAGAGCCCGCAGGAGTCAGCCCTGCTCACGCTGCTGCAGGCTGATCCTCGACTGCGCCTGCCTCAGTGCCTGGGCTAGCTCGGGGTGAGAAACAGAGGCTTTTAGAGGCACTGCGACAAGTTGGTCCTGAAATGTCAATACTCAGTGTGACAACGCAGACAGAAGTGTCCCTAACTCATCTTCCCTTTGCAGAGAGAAGGCATGACTGCTTTCTTCACATGCTGAAATGTCTGTAATGTCATCAAATAAATTTATGATTGTGTCAATGATTAGTTTTCTTTCAATATTTTCTTCACTGATTTACCAGAGATGTAATGTAGCATTAAAAGATGTTGGTTATGTGGCTCATTTATATTTTTTTTTTCCTTTTTTTTTTCCCAAATCAATCAGTTTTGTTTGTTTGTTTGTTTGTTTGTTTCTTTTTTCAATAAATCAAGCATTTTCATCATCTAAAATAGTAAGTACTCTAGGAGATTTATTTTCTAGTTCAGTATTTAGGCAGCAATTCAGTAATTCCCTAAGGGTTTTCTTTATATGTTTCTATATGTTTTCTGTCTTGAGGTTTGATAATGAGTCTCATTCCCCATGCTCCACGCAATGGCTGCTATTACCCACCAGTGCCAAATTAGACTCTTGACTCACCTTCCTTTCTGTTCTCTGTTGCCAAGCTCTTTCCATTCCAAATACAAGGGTTAATCTTGCAACAAGCCATGAGCAGCTGAATCCTTACAATTAGATGGAAAACATTACAGCTATATGAGTTGCCAGAGAGGCAGAAAAGCCAGCATCTATGCAGCTCATTGCTCGTTCATGGTTATAAATCTCAACTGTTGTCTGCTGTTCTCCCATTATTGACACAATCCTTCTTTCTCCATATACCCTCTGATAGCTGTTTCATGTGATGTGATAGATGACTGTCTTGTAATTCTCCATTTTTTAAATGCTGTAGGACGCACTGAAAAAAAAAATAATATCCACCTTCTTCATATATCTCATGTATCCATCTCTTAAATACTTGCTGCTACTGCCTTCATGGATTTTTCCGGACAGCTGGCAATGTTTTACTTCTGTGTTTGGCAAAACTATTAAATATGCCATATACACACTTGGTGAAGTAGAGAAAGTGCCATTCCTTTAAAAGCAGCAGTATCAGTAAAATATAATGCTCTTATGGTAATGAAGAGTCATAATGAGGGGCACTGCAAAGAAAAAGTTGCTATATCATTTAGGAGAAAAATAAAGCACTGATAGAATTCGGGATTTTTTTGTCCTAGATGAATATAACTAGAAGAAAACTGTCAGATAGTTGTGCTTTTTTTTTAATTCCAGTAGGGTTAATTTTATTCACAGTGGCTGGTGTGGGGCTGTGTTTTGAATTTGGGCTGAACATGGAGTTGCACACATAGAGGTGCTTTTGCTATTGCTGAGCAGGGCTAACCCAGGGCCAAGGGCTTTTCTGCTTTGCATACGGCCAGGCTGGCGAGTGAGTGGGGGCTGCAGGGGTGGATGGGCAGAGACACAGCCAGGACAGGGCACCCCAAAGGGACATTCCAGCCATGTATTTACACGTGCAGCATGTAAATCTTCAGGAAGGAGAAGGAAGGGGTGGACATTTAGAGTGATGGTGTTTGTCTTCCCAAGTCACCATTACGTGTGATGGGGTCCTGCTCTCCTGGAGATGGCTGAACCTCTGCCTGCCCAGGGAAAGCAGGGAACTAATTCCCTATTTTGCTTTGCTTGTGTTCATGGCTTTTTCTTAGATTGTCTTTGTCCCCATCCATGAGTTTTCTTCATCAGTTTTCATGATTCCCTCCATGATCCTGATGGTGGGGTGGTGAGGGAGTGGCTAAGTGGGGCTTGATTGTTGGGTTTGAACTACAACAACAGTGCAAAATATATAAAAGAATAGGAGAGAAAAGGATGAAAAAATGCTTATATCAATAATAGCTGGTTACCTAGCTAATAAGGAATCCATGGAAATCCAGACAAGGTTTTCTCTAGTAGTCAATCAAAGTTTAGTTTCCCTGAGAATCTGTTTAAGTAAGAAACAGAAAAAAAGAGAAAGGGAAGGGGAAAGAAAAAAAATAAAAAATTAGGAACAGAAGTGACCCTTAAGCTTTCCCTTTTGGCTTGCTCTTCTTAGGCAAGCTGCCTAAAGAAATGCAAATTTGTGTTTAAATTTTCTTCACCTAAATTTTAATACTAATTTAAATGCATTATCAAGAATTCCTACAGAGCAGTAAATTTTTGATATTTACAAAGTGGAGTATGAAAAAGTATTATGAAATGCAAGAAATAATTTGTTTTGCTGATTTTCTTCAATAACATTGTAATAATTATGAACTGGAAAAGGCAAGTGTGCAACATGGAGTTTTGCAGAAGTTTGTGTCACGGGTATCACCCACCCTAAAAAGGTCTGAAGAGATTTTCAACATCAAGGGGAAATCAAGATATAAACTGGATGTCCAGAGTAAATATTTCTCTTTTTTGTTTGTTTTTGCTACATGGAGTGAATGAATATTTCAACATCTTTCATAGATCTTGAGAAAACTGTGAGCTTTTTGCTGACTGCTGATAATATTTCAGTTTCTATTAATAATATTACTTTAGTTGTGACATTGAAAGCAGATGCAAGCTAACTTAAACCCAAATAGTGTTAGGTAACCATTTCTTGACATGGCAAATCAAAGCAAAGATGTTATTATGAGTGTCAGTACATACGAAAGTCTAACATCAGAAAAGAAATTTAAGCAGAAGAGATGTGCAGCAAAGACTAATAAAATTCCTACAATATGAAAATTTATATAGTAATACACTGAAAAAATGGCACATCTTGAGAAATGAAACACAAGAAAAATACAGGTAAAAGATTATTCAGGTTTTACATTAATTCTGAAATTTATAAAAAGATAAAGTAGACAGGACATTGCTTTTGGTCACTGCAAATCATTATTGCTGACTTTATAAAAAAAACAAATATAGTTTGTTTATGTAAAATAAGAAAATACTTATATTACTTTGAACAACTTGGATATAGAAAAATAATTCACACAATGTACAATCTGTAGAACACTGACCTTCAAGATGGTTTTCTATGTACCTTTTGGTTGATCAAAAACCAATAACTGATGTTAATCCTTGCATTCCGTTTGGTCATAAGAAGACAAGTTTTAATTAAAAATATAATGTTACAACTGATCTGAAAAGAAAAAAAAAATCACTGAGAGTTGCATTAGTGTAGGGAATAATTGCAGTTTTCAAAAAAAAGAAACTTAGAAACAACTATCAGCGTTGTTGAAACAGATGAACATGCTTGTTCCATTTGATCGTACAAGTATGACCTTTTAACAGAAAGGCTGTGAAAAAAGACTCAGGTGAAGTGCTGCTTTCCCTGACACATTAACCTCCTAATTGATGCCAGTTTCCAATTATACTGTCAAGATGTCCGATAAGGGGTGGTGGCAGTCAGACTTTGGAGAGCAGAAGATGGATATTGATGGACACAGAACTAGACAATGTTCTCTTGAAATGGAAAGAACTATGTCCAATTGTAATACACAAAATTAGATTCCTTGAAAATTGAGAGATGCTCCAGGGAAAGTTCTTAGTATAAACATAGCTCACCTGAAAAATTTATCAACTTTTTATATTTCACTGTTCTAGAAACATATTAAAACCATAATAATTTGGAAGGCTATTGTCATTACAAGTTCTACAAACAAGCTCATTAATAGCTTACCTAAACAATGGAGATTTCTAATGAATGTAACTAGAAAATAATGAAAAAGTACATTAAATTAGTGTGAGAACATATCACTTAGTAATTGGTGGCATCATGTATATTAATATGTATATTTTCAATGAAAAATGAAATGCATTGTTTTTCTTTTGTAGGATATTTTGGTTTTATTTGTTGAATGATCTAAATAGACATCATTAGTCATTCTGGTATAAACCAAACTTTTTACTAGTTCATTCACTTTTTTAATTTTAAATTTTGTCAATTAGTTTTTTAAATTGAGTTTTGCTTTTGATTCTTAAATGTACTTGATTTATTATTCAAACATGCTGTACTCTACACCAGATTGCTGCCACCTGTGCTGCTTATAGCCATGATAAGATCATGCAAAATATCTTCACACAGTTTCAAATTTTTAGGTTTTGAAATCTGACATGAGTCACTGCTTGTGAAAGAAACCTAATTATGTTAATGAAAAAATATATAATTATGAAACTTGGATATAATGTCTAAAACATAGATTTTATGAAATACTTCTTCATAGAAGTGTAATGGAATCAAAAAAACTGAAGCAGATGGAATTGCATAAAGTTCAGCAGAAACAGACAGCTTTTTTCCTTAAATTTTCTTACACTGAAAAATGTGAGTAAAATCACATATTAAAAATGCCTTCAAAAGTCTTTAATTGCTTTTGGGCAAAATAAACTACTTAATATTTTAATTAATTCTAGTAATTTTGTTTCTAAATATATTTCAATTTTGGAAAGTTCAGAAATATTTTCAAAAATTCTCCCCTTCTCACAGTATAATAGTAAGATTTCTGTACTTACATGCTCCTATGCATTTTAAAACTAGTAGAAGAATCACTGGATAGCAAACACCTCAAAATATTCAAGCTTCATTTCGTGTATGGAGAAAGAGAAGAGAGATGAGCTGTTTTTACAAGGAAAAAAATCCTTACATTTTATATTTGTGACAAAAATTCTTAAAAGATTGGTTTGGGGGTTTTGCTTTATTGTTTTGGTGGGTTTGCTCCTTGGTGGGGTTTTTTGGGGTGTTTTGGTTTTTTTCCAGGGTTTGTTTGTTTGTTTGTTTGTTTGTTTGTTTGTTTTTTGGGTGTTTTTTGGGGGGGAGATTTGTTTGTTTGGGTTTTTTGTTTGTTTGTTTGTTTGTTTGTTTGTTTTTGTCTTTTTTTCTCCTAGATTTGTGAAATCTTTTGGACACAAGTAAGAATACCATCAACCTGGCTACTATGCACATACAGAGATGCCAAACAGGCAGTTGCTGAAAGATTTAGGTCTTGTGAAAGAAGAATCACCCATCTCAGGTAAGCTGAATCTCTCCTGAGTACCCATTGTTTATGATATAATTAATTTCAGGACTGTTGGAAACTGACTGCAACAGGAGGAAATGAATAGAAGAGAAAAATTAAGAGAGAGGCATTATAATATATTTAAACAGATCTTGACCATGAAATAATTGTGTTTTCTTCGTTCCAATGCAGTTAATACTTAGATATCTATGCTGAAATTTCAATGTATGAAGAGGAAAATCCCAACCACCAGAGTATTCTATCAGCTAGGAAGGGTAGACTTTCTGACAGTAATCCCTGAGCCAGTCTCATGCCTGAGATATTTAGCAGCTTCCTCTCCTTTACAGGATACAGGTGGACAGGTTGTGTTTAAGTATTGACCAGCACTGACCCAGGAGCTGCAGCTAAAGGCAGTAAATATAATGTAGTATCTTACCTCATGCACCAGTTGTTTCCTCCCAGATTCGACACAGTCTGAGCTTTTCATTGATTGTGACACCTTAGGAGGAAGAACATTTTGTCTTACAGTTAGGTTCATCATCCAAGCTCTTCTGACAAATGCCAGAAAACTCCTTTATTCCCACAGTACCATGAAGAAAGACTTCATTCCTTAAAAAAACCTAACAATAAAGAGAAAACCCATACAACATCGGGCTTTTTTTTCATTTGAAAATAAAGCTGCTATTTTCATCTGTCTATATGGAATTTCTGGAGAAAAGTCATCCTGAACATATGAGCTTGTAAGAGATGCAATTCTTAGCAGAACAGCACTAAATAGAACACCACTGCCGTGCTGCCCACTTTCCTTTAAAATGGTGCTGGGTTTGCCCAGTTCTCATAGAGCTGTAGACTCTTATCAATACACATGGAGAAGAAACATTGGACTTTCTTAGTTATTTTATATTCTCCAGATTCTGACACACTTCCATCTGTGTTTCCATGTACAAAATTTGGTCTGAGAAAACTTTTATTTCTTTTTGCTTTTTTCTTTTCTAACCTAAGACAAGTAAATGCAAATTGTTTTCAGCTGAATGCTTGTCAGAGTATCATGTTTCTATGGTGCCCTTCAATGGGGTAGTTCTTTTAGATTCCAACTAGATTTTAGGAAAAAGGGGTTTATTTTCTAATCCTTCTCATAATGCTCTATGGTTGGGCAAGATGTTGTTTTTGTTCCCTCAAGCTTTGAATCAATTTTTTTAAACTATCTAGGGAAGGCTTTTTTTTTT
>VXBR01010288.1:0-33227 GCA_013400215.1 Cisticola juncidis | reverse complement strand
TTTTTTTTTTTTTTTATGTCTGATACTTTTCAATCTATCGTGTTATTACACTAAGAAGATTTAATTATTTTAGTGTTCACTAGGCATATCTCCTATTGCTGTTCTCATTTTCACAGAAGATCTAGAAAGGTACAGATCATAATTACTATTTTCAAATGCATCATCGTTATGTAGAGATCTATAATTTCATTTTCAGTCACTAAAATGGGACCGAAAATTTGTTTCTTTTCAAAACACTTTTGGAAAGTGGAGACCTATTCATTATTTGACCCTAAATTAACTATAATGGAAAGGTAGATTACAAGGAAATTGATTAACTAATTTACAAATTAATCTATTTTTCATAATAGAGCTTCATATTCTTATATCAAGCAAAAGATAAAGAAAAGATAAAACATGAGTGAAAACTTATAGCAACATGAATGGAGTAAAAATAATTAATTTTAACTCTAGGTATTTTTTAAATTAGATTTTGTATCCTGTAATTAAGGATATTTATTATTATGAGAAATTCTGAAAATTAAATCTGAATTCTTCCACTGACTTCAATAAAATCAATATTTATTATAAAATATCAAACGACTTTTACATATGGCTCTCTGTTAAGCTCTGAAATTGTTTTATTTACATTTTTTTGGGGGGGTTGGATTTTTTAAATTTTTTTTTAGCAAGTAGAAAAAATCAGCCGCATTTTAATTAAATAAGATATTTAACATTAAAAATAGCAAATAAAACCAGAGATCTTTGGTTTTACCCTCATTCTAATTCATTACTTAAATACATACACATGCATGGATGCACACACACATTATTTTCGATTGCATTCTAATTCACCTGCACATTAAGACACCACACATTAGGATATTGGGTCATGTTTACATTGGAGAATTTGTTAAATTTCAAAATATATACAGTGCTCTGGAAAATAAAGAGAGAAGGGTGATGGTTAACCAGGATCTATATTTCTATATACTGAGGAACAAACATGTGGGATTACTGACTTACAAATGCCATTCCCTACACCTGTATAAACTTGTAGGACAGTGAGTGCATCTTTGCAGGGAAAAACTTAATGTTGAGGACCTTTTAACCTCATAGTTTGTTTTATTTCAGTTTTTTATTTCAAATTATCCCAAGTCTGGTTCAGTGATTGTACTTAAAAAATAATAGAAAAACCTCAAAAGCAAAAAACAAGCAACAAAAAGACTAAACTGCACCAAACTGTACAAAACACAAACACAAAAAGTCAAATGAAAACTAAAACAACCAACCAACCAACCAAACCCTACAATTACAGACTGGCGAATACAAAAATACAAGGTTCTACCAACTTTATCTGTTGATTTGATTTCATCTGAAAGGAATCAGCTTATACATTCCAAGAAACTGCTCTGTGATGCAAACAATTTCAGTCACTGGCATCCCTCACTTTAAAGATACAGTCTTGATCTGTGCAAAAAATGTAAGCTTTTCTCTTGCTTTTCTCCCCCCTTTATGTTTCATTAGCAAGTCTTAATTTAACTCAGAATTATAACAATTTTTACACCATATAACGTAGTAAGAAGCATCTCCAAGGATCAGATTCCTTTACTTTGAATATTGTTATTTTTAAGCAGTTGATTTTGTAGGTCAGCTTAGGCATATACTCAAGTAATAACTAGTGTGTACACCTTAGCCTAAATCCATGAAGTTTTTCCAGCAGTTCTGAATTTAGACAGCTCCAGAATGACTAAATGGAAACAATTATCTGCTTGTGGGTTTTGGTTGGTTGGTTGGTTTTGTTCTTGTTTCTGCTGGGTTTTATTTGGTTTCCTTCTTTGTTTCTTTTTGTTGTAATAACACCCAGTTACTCAACCAAACTAAAATTCAAAGTGTCAAGAGAATTATACAATGTTTCCAATGTTCTTAAGTTTTATTTATTCAACCTGTATGAGTGTAAGTACGTACCATGCAAATATCACCATATAAATCAGGGAATTTACATGTCAGTGCAGTAGAGGTTTTAATTTTCAACATAAAGAATAAAAGGTAAAAGTGCTACATTTTCTGACAGTTTTATCAGTTTGTCAGCACCAGGATCTCAACAAATGAAGCTAGATGTTACAACAATCTCTTTCTAATTCTTTAAAAGGTTTTCTCATTTGCCATTACAGAGGGATGTCTTCTGCAATTTCCACAGCATAAATACTCTTTCCAGAAGATAGACAAGATTCAGATAATTTGGTGATAAATTTTTTGTTTCTAGAAGTTTAGGAGTAGATAAAATTAGTTAAATACTGGTGTTCTGCTACTAACAAATCTTACAAATTGTACCGTACTAAGAACTATGGTAATGCAGCTATTGAAAAGTTTGGTACAAAGAAAAGTATTTATTTCTTTGATAGACACTTTGAATATTATTAATAATCTGAAACTTTCTTAAGGTAATTGTTCTATTGTCTGTTGTTGGGAGTGGGTTGTGTACCAAAGAAAGAGCTTCAAAAGAAGATTCAAAAGAATCCCAAGTGATTCAAACAATAATATATATCTAATACACCTGCTCTATGTTGTTGAATAATTAAACTGACATCTTCAGAAAGAGCGTGAATATAATCTTACCAGCCCTGTTGCATCCTATAGACACTTTTATTTCTTGTGACATTAAGATCCAGGGCATCCACTTAATATATTTTCCTTTCCTCTTGGTTCTAAAAACGCTTACTTACCAGTAATTGCTATTATTTCAAATTAAATCAATGGAGGTTATTATTTGGGGAAGAGGAGGTTTTCATTGTGTTGGTTTTGTGAACAGGGCAATATATACTCCTTGTATATGGTGTTTTGGTGTAACCTGGTGGTTTTTTCCTTGTTTTATAATTCATACGAATTATCTGCAAAAAAGTAGATTGATTTCTTTTTAGCTACTAGATATTTTCATACACTTTCTGTAACTAGATTAGTAGTGCATGACAGTAAGGTTTAAAGAAATAGATAGGTAGATAGATAGATAGATAAACACTTCAGTAAATAGGAATATTTAAAAAAAAACCCTAAGAAACCAATTCATTCACTGCTGTAAAGTTAAACAAGCAAACATTTTAAAGTTTACTGCTACCAACTGATTGCAAAGAGATTGATTCAAAGTGTAATTAACACTGGCCTGAAAAGAAACACTCCTATTGCTCTGTGCAGTTAAACAAATATGGTGCATATCTACACTAAAAAGAGTGTAAACATCTTTTCTTTGTCTTTCTATATTTTGTCCCCTGACAGAGAACTGACCTAAGTTACTTCCCAGCTGAAAATGACAGAAACAATGCCTCAGCAGGCGCTTGTGTTAATTTACTACTCACTTACCTTGCTTATGGATCACGTACAGATTCCTAGAAACAAGTTTGTATCTCCAGAACTGTCACACAAGAAATAGCCATTATTATTGGAGATCACTTAGTCTCAATCCCAGTGCTTTCAAGATTTTTGTTTACTGTTACTTTACCAGAACAGAATCATAGAAGTGTTTAGATTGGAAAATACCTTCAAGACCATCAAGTCCAACCGTTAACTTAACACTGTCAAGTCCTCCACTTGTCCCTAGGTCCACATCTACAGGTCTCTAGGGATGATGATTCCACCAGTTCCCTGGACAGCCTATTCCAATTTGAGACAACCCTTTACCTCTTTTTTTATTATTATTATTTTTTAATATCCAACCTAAACCTCCCCTGATACAACTTGTTACCATTTCCTCTTGTCTTGTTTCTTATTATCTGGGAGAAGGGACAGATCTTTCAGGAAGTTCTGGAAGGTGTCCCTTGGACCTACTCTTCTCCAAGTTGACAACCAGCTCCCTCTGACACTTCTCATATGAGTTACTCTGTAGAAGCTTCCAGCACTGTTGCCCTTTTCTGGACATGCTCCAGCACCTCCATGTCTCTCTTGAAAGTGAGGGGCCACGAGCTGGACAAAGAACCTGAGGTGTGACCTCACCAGTGTCAGGTACAGGATGGTCACTGCCCTGGTCCTGCTGCCACACTCCTGCTGAAAAAAGCCATGATGCCATTGGCCTTCTTGGCCACCTGGGCACTCTGCTGGATCATGTTCATCCTGTTGCAGAGCAGCATCCCCAGGTTATTTTCCACCAGGCAGCTTTCCAGCCTGTCTCACCCAGCCTGTAGGGCTGCAGGCAGTTGTTACTACAGAAGTGCAGCACTTGGCCTTGTTGAACCTCACACAGGTGTACTCAGCCCATCAATCCCAGATCCCTCTGCAGAGCCTTCCTACCCTCCAGCAGATCAATACTCCCACCTAAACTGGTGTCCTCTGCAAACTGAGGATATACTCAATTCCCTCATCCAGATCATTGACAAAGATATCAAACAGAACTGGTCTTAAAATTGAGTCCTGGGGAACACCACTTGTGACTGAATACCCACTGGATTTTATGAATTTTAACAACAGCAGGTGGGGAGAAAAATAAACCCCAAAGCAAAAACAAACAAACAAACAAAAATTTAGAACTTTCATATTAGGAGTGACAGAAATGCCTACATAAATATCACTTATCTAGTGGCTACATTCAGTGTATTTAATACTGCATATTAAATGTGCTAATTATAATCATTTGTCTACTTATCATTGTCAAATATTACATATTTTGTTGTGGAGACAGAAAGGAAGGTGAGAGAGAGACATGCTTTGGCATGTAATATTAAAGTACAGAATTACAATCCATTACATTTCATTAACAGCAAACAACCTTATTCATAATAGAGTGTTAAGTGCCAATTATCAAAAGCTCTCTGCTTATTAATTGACATATGTTAGCAAGCTTTAAAAAAAAATATTGAGATTAATTTGGACTGACATACTGATTCTTTCTGAGGTCTGAATACACGTCATGAAAACCTACTGTTTTTAAACAACTTTTGTTCCCAGCAAAGTATATTAAATTTCACAGCAAATTGCTGTAGTAAATACATACTAACATTTTGCCATAGGGGCAAAAATGTGCATATACAGAGACAAAAATACCTTCCAAAGTGTGCTTACTTTTGAATAGTTCTTTTACACCGTATTACTGACCTGAGTAGAGTTACTAGCCTTTTCTTATCTTTCAGTCATGAGCTCAGGTTCCCCTACTTCAGCGATGTAGCTTCTATCTCAAAAACGTTCCCATTCAGGGTTTGGAGGTCAAATTACCCCTACAGCTTTATCTATATACTACAGTTCTCTTTTGAGATAGAAACCTTCTTTGTGCTGTTCTATTCCAGTTTCCTCTGAACATTCCTGCTTTTTTTAAATTTTAATCTGCTACTTGAAATGTTTGAGGAAACATTTTTAAGATTTTCTCTTCCTCAAGTATACTGTTAAATTGGAGGTTTTCAAAAAAAAAAATCAACCAATATAAAAAAAAAAACACCAAAAAAAACCCCAAAACCCTCCAAAAAACAACAAAAACCCCACACAAAATAAAACAAAAAAACCCCACCCGAAACAAAAACCAAAAACAAACAAACAAAAAAAAAGAAACAAACAAAAAACCCAAACAAACAAAAATCTTAAAAAATAAAGATAATAATACCCTTTTACCTTGCTCCCTCTAATTTTACACTAAGCCTACAGAAGCAATACCAGCTGAAGGAGTTGACTGATATTATTGTTAAGCCACTCTCTATCATCTTTGAGGAGTCATGGAGAGCAGGAGAGATGCCTCAGGATGGGTGGAAAGACAATGCCACTCCAGTCTTCAAACAGGGTGAACAGAGGGACCCTGGGAACTACAGGTTATCCAACCTCACCTAAATCCCTGGAAAGGTGATGGAACAGCTCATTGTGGATGTTCTTTCTAAGCACGTGGTTAAAATAGAATGTTCTCAGGTAGCCAGTATGGATCCCTAAGTTAGAAATCATGCTTGACCAATTTGGGACCCTTCTGTGCTGACATGACTGGCTGGATAGATGAGAGGAGAGCACTGGATGTTGTCTTCAGCAAGGCTTTTGACACTTTCTCTCATAAGATCCTCACACATGAGATCAGGTGTGGGTTAGATGAGTGGGCAGTGAGGTGGATTAAAAGCTGGGCAAGTGGGAGAGCTCAGAGGGTTGCAGTCAGCAGTGCAGTCCCATCAGAGGCCCATAGCCAGTGGTGCTCCCCAGGGTCAGTACAAGACCCTTGCATGCTTGGCAGGTTTGAGGATAGAAATCTTGGAGGAGTGGCTGATACACCTGAAGGCTGTGCTGCCATTCAGCCAGACGGGGATGGGATGGAGATTTGGGTGGCGAAGGACCTAAAGAAGTTCAGTGAGGGCAAGTGTAAGGTCCTGCACCCATGGAGGAATAACCCAATGCACAGGTACAGACAAGGGCCTGATCTGCTGGAGAGCAACCATTGCTGCTTTAGCAAGAGTGTGGCCATCAGATCAAGGGAGGTGACTCTGCCCCTGTACTCTGCTCTGGGGAGGCCACAGCTGAAGTGTTGAGTCCAGTTCTAGGCTCCCCAAGGCAAGAAAGGCAAAAAACAACTGTAGAGAGTCCAGCAAAGGGCTGTCAGGATGGTTGGGGAACTGGATCATCTCTGTTGTGAGGAAAGGCTAGGGAGCTGGAACTGTTTTGCCTGGAGAAGAGATGACTGAGAGGGGACTTTATAAATGCGTGCCAGTATCTTTGGGGTGGCCACCAAGAGGATGGAACCAGACTCTTTTCAGTGGTGCCTAATGACTGGGCAAGGGGCAACAGGTACAAATTTAAAACCAGGAAATTCCATCTGAATATAAGGAAAAGTTTGTTTCCTTTGAGGGTGACAAAGCACTGGAACAGCCTGCCCAGAGATGTTGTGGGGACTCCTTCTCTGGAGATGTGGAAAATGATCCTGTGCAATCTGCTCTTGGTGAAGCTCCTCTAGCAAGGGGGATTGGATTAAATAATCTCCAGGGGTCCTTTTTAATCCCAACCTTTTAATCCCTTTTAATCCCAACCAATGATCCTTTGATTCATTCCCTGGAGAGGATGTACCAGAGATAAATCTGGTCTGCGTACATACAAAACCTTAAAATCTGGATATTTCTACAAAAATCTATGAGATTAAATAGAAAGTAATAATTCAGAAAAAATTTGTGAAATTTTCATCTCATTTGTGAAAATGACTGCTGTTCATCCTGATTATTAATAATGATGTTATTAATACAGATGTCAACACATGTAGTTTGGATAATGGGCCCACACCAGAATTTACTCAATTGTGTCTAACAATAGACGTTACATGCTTTTTTATACTGAAAAAGAAGATCAATTAGTGGCAAAATCAAGAGAATCTGCTAACATTATAGTGATTTTTTTTTTTTTAATTTAATGTCGCTTCTTTTATTCTAATAAGGGGTAACATCCATACACTTTTTTGGAACTCTCATATGCTCAAGCTTTCCAGGTACATTTACTATTTTGTATACACTGTCTTCTGTTCTTCTGTCTACACATTACACAGAAAAAATGTCAAATTCTTTATGTACAGAGCTCAAAATTCTCTGTTAAGTATCAAAATGAGAAAAAAAATAGATATGGAATTTCTGAAATTATTGCTATTACTAACAGTGTTATAAGCATAGGGCATACTTAGTACCACCATTTACTTTGACACAAAATATTTCTTTTAGTGGGAAAGTGCAGATTACAAGTGCATGAGGGGCTCCCTCAGGTGTCTCTTGACATTTCCTGGAGTCGGGGGCAAATTTTGCCACGTAACAGTTATCTAGGTATCAGGACATTTTAGTTTTGCATAAGAACTTTGTGACCTCCCTCAGGAGCATTCCTCATCTGTGTGTGAGTTGCAAAGACCATAGCTACGATTAATTTTACTGTATGGATAATGATTCAGCAGCTCATCTTTGATCCATTTATAACAGTTTGCTTAGCCGGTGGCCATGGTAAGTGTTAAGTCACAAAAATGTAATTAGTCTCTGTTATGCCATTCAGCCATTGATGCTCTTATTATTTTAGTCTAAATCCAAGTTCATACTATTCTAGAGTGATCATGGACACAGCTGCAAAAAACAAAGAGTCTGAGACTTCAAACATATACCCTAAAGCAGCAACACTTGGTCCCTGAGGTTATTAGAAACTCTTTAAGTAGATGTCAAACAAAGGTGAAAATTCATCAGCTGAGATTAGCTTTCTCTTGTTAACTAACAGCTATTATGCATGGCACTCTGAGATTCATTCTCAGTTTTGCTACTGTACATAAAATAAAGGCTAATTGAGTGATTGACAGATAACAAGGCTAAGCTAAAGCAGACCAAAGTTTTCCCTGGAGAAGTTTGTAAGTGTTTAATGCTTTGTTTTCATGTCAAGAAACTAAAAAGAAAATGAGGACTTTTGTAAGTAAAGGAAAAAAAAAAAAGTCTTATTCTACAAAGTATAATAATCTTTAATGTGGAAATATTACAATTTACCAAATATTCTAAACAATCATTTCTAAACAGACAGTATCATGGAATGAGCTAGATATATCAAAAATGGATGGAAGTCTGCAAGACAAAGAATCGAGTCCTATAGCTTAAACCTTACAGGCTTAGGAAATTTCTAAGAAAGGAATGTGTAGGAATTTGGGAGAAGAATTAAAACTAAATAAAATTAACTTAGAACAACTAAGAATAGAAATTGGCTTTTCTGTGAGAAATCATCCATCTCTTGCTAATTTCAACATTTTATGTGTGAGTGGAAAGCATAAAATCTTTCTTCCTGCTCATAAGTGTAAAGCAAGCAGTTTGCTGGAAAAAAAATTAGGAGAAAGAGAGAAATATTCTGAAGCCCTAAATTCAAGGATATTTTGAACGTATTTTACTTTACATCAAACAGATTAAACTTATCTATTTTTTCTAGGCAAAAAAGAGCATAATATTTGAAATAGAATTAGGCATATAATTGCATACCTCTTATGAGTCATAAGAAGCTGAAGTATAACTGTAAGTATCAAAGCAGATAAAAAATCCAATAAAATTTAAGTACAGTAGAATTAAAATATCAAGATAAGAAAATGTTTAAGAGTCAAGAAAAATTAGAGAGATGAAAACAGATAGAAATCAGATCTGGTAATTATTATTGTATCTGATGTGTAAATACTTATTACTTCTGATGACTGCATTTAAAATTCTTCAGAGTGGAATAATTATTACTCTGATGTTACTCCATTAATTTTTTGTTGCCCACAAGTTCATATATGTTTGAATACAACTTTTCTGCTCTGGGTTTACTCTTCTGATATACTAACCATTTGGGTTCAAAATGATAAATACAGTTCTGTGGTTTGTAGATGCTGGTAGAAACTGTTCTTTTTTAGTGCGTGTATCTATGGTTTTCTGTCCATAACCTGAGATTTAAACATTAATTTTTAAAAGAAAGAAAGAAAGAAATAGAGCTTTTGTAGGCTTCAATCCTTCTAAACAGCTATTTTGTTCTTTGGACTTGATGATTCTGATAAGTTACTAGACATGCAACTAAGGGAAATATATTAATACTCCCTAAAGTCTTGTTTGGGTTTGAAAATTCACACAATTGTAAGCGTTCACAGAAGTGCTCCTTTGCTGCAGTCAGTCTTTCAGACAGAGTGGCAGCAGGCACCTCGAGGTATGGGGCAAGCCAAGAGACCAGAGATGACAGATGAGCCTGAGTAGCTGAGGCGACAGGATACATTAGCATTTCTTAATTGTGACTATGAGTCAGCAGAAAACCTTAAACTAATACACAGACATTTATAAAACATCATCACAGCTACTGTTGGTAAGCCTGAAGGCTCACAGCATCAAGGTTTCAGAGGAGTAAAGAATTTTTACTGAGGAGTAAAGAATTTCAGATAAGAAAAGTGTTTAAAATAAATGAATAAATAAAAAATTGTGGGCAATCTAATGCTGAGGTCTAAAGTCTCATTTACTAGCATGAATTATATAATAGTATATAATACATTTTTAATATAGTTTTTCTGAGTATTCTGTTGAAAATTACAGCTGGATCTTTAGATTTTTCTTTTAGACTCTGATTGACAGGATAATTAATTCAAAAACTCTGAACACAGGCTTAGAATTATGCCAAAAGCCATCACTGAAACTACTGCTCTTTCATTATATTTCTTATTATTTAAATGTATGTATGGTAGTAAATGCAAGAGCATAAATTACAACTCTATCCCTAGGCAATACCATCTGCTGCCTTCCTGTGGTGCTTTCCACATCTAGCACTTCTGTGACCATCAGCAGTGAAGCACACAACACGGCCAGTAGTCACTCTTGTGAACAGCTGAGGTGGGAAAAGGACAGCTTTTAGATAGAGGACATATCTCCACAGGGACAGGGTGATGCATTTTATTCCTGATCCCATCATTAACTCAGTTTAACTTGGGACACATCTATTCCTTATTTTCTTTATTGGTGAAAACAGAGATGTTACAACATTTTTTGGAAAAAAAAAATATGTTTAGTATGGAAATTATTTTGAACATAATAATGCTTCTTTGTCTAAGAACAGAATCTTTAATCAAACCTCAATTTCATATAGTTTAAAAAGAAATTAACAATAAAAACTGGTTTATATCCAATGACATTAAAAAGAAGAAAAAGTAAAGTCAAGTTAGGACACTGAGTTCAGCTCCATACCTTGTTGCACAATGCTAGTTATTTGCCAGTGAGGTTCAACAATTTTTTCAGGAATTATTTTCATTATATGCAGATTTTTATTAAATGTTTTTTATCAGTGTTTTGCATCTTGTGTCTGCTCAGCACAGGCATTTGTATTTCCCAGGGGCAAATTCCTGATTAGTAGAAAATGTAGAACTGAGAAAAATGCCAATTCTGGTTCATTAATTGCGGTACAGATGGATAGCTGCTTTCATGAAGAGCTACAATTTTTTTTACTTTATATAATCTGAAAGTTCATATTATCCTGGAAAAATATCTGTGCATTTTTGCAGTCAGAAAGGACAAGAGAATGAATAATTTTCAGACATTTGATAAGGTATAAATAGAAATATATTTGTGAAATAGAAAACTCCATATAGATCTCATTACCTGGAAAGAAACATCTCTATTGTTTTTACTGTATTTTGCAGAGAAATAGACTCAAATGGCTTGTAAAAGTCTCCTCCATTTCCCTCCCCCATTGACTATTAAAACCAACCTTACACAAATTAATACATATATATTTATATAAATCTATTTGTATACACAAAGAATTTGTTGTGGTAACATTTCTCCCATACTGAAAGATCCAGTGGGCTTTTTAAAAATCAAAATTTTTCAAAAAAAAAAGCCAAAAATATGTAAAATACATATAGATAAAAACGGCAAATAACAATTTTAAGCAAAGTGAAATTGCCCAAAAAGGAAAAACAATCCCTTTTAATCTTGAAGAGACAGTTTCATTGTTACGGTACTGCAAGTGTTCTTAAAGGTTAATTTAGGAAGGGTCAAATGCTCAGAGTCTGTTGAGGCAGTCATGAATCTTTTATGTGACCCTACCTTTTCTAAGGAAAAACATGTCCAATTTATAGTTACTAAGGTGAGTTTTTTTGAATGTTCATCATGTCAACAATGTGTGATCTGTTATGATCCAGTTCTGTCTTTCTCATTGGCCACTTGTTCTAGTTTTGCTTGCAGGTGCCAAGAAGAAGGTGGAGCCTAGAGCCATGTGGGCATGTCTGTGTTTTTATTCTATATTACATACATCATCCCTGGGGAGAGTGGCTTCAGAGGGAAGAGAACGGAGCACTCACACAAGGAGTGGCCATTCTTTGATCTTTTCTTCCCTTGGAGAAGTTGCTGGCAGACAGAACTCTGGATTCTGTCCTCTCTCACCTGAGTCAGTGTGTGGCTATGGAGCAGTTTGTTTGGAGTTTAATCCCCAGCTGATTTTAAATTACCACATTCCAATAAATGGGAATGACCCTATAAATGGGTCGACACTTCTATAGCAAAATTTCTCTCTTCTGTTTTTAACATTCATCAGGATGAGACAAATTGCATCCTATAAATTCTTGTTTTACTCCAGTGCCCATCAAGGATACTCTTCAGGTCATGTACGTGTCTGTTCTGGGGTTAGGTAAGGTGCACAAGAACATTACTGATGAAGCAATGCATATGTGAGGTTGACATTGGTCTGAATTGAGGCTTCAGGCTCTGCAAGTGTCTGTGTGAAAGGCAGGTGAGCAACTTTCTCATGTTAGCCTGAGAAATCCTAAGGAGGAATTCAAACAAACCTTGGGAAGTGAGAAACCATCCACAAGTAGTGTTTTTCCAACATGTTTACTGGAAAGAAATGTTTACAAAAGGGTGTAGATGCTGAATAACCAATCATGTTCTTTGTACTGAACTACTCTATAAAAGTAGAATTTAGAAGAATAAAGTTTGCTCTCATCTTCACCATCATCAAGAGTCATGTTGTTATTTCTGTGCCGTCTAAAAACCATAACAACACGCATAAGTACTTTTCTTCATGTGTCAGCACTGCCCAGCTCATTAAGACACAAAATTCTGTAGCCTGAAGTACCTTTGAATTTTCTCAATGTGATTCCATTAGTTTGATAGTTCTGGATAGTTTGATTTCTGGTTTGGGTAAAGTGAGAGTTTGAGTAAACACGAAACAACTGAAAGCTGAAAGGGAGTAATTTCCTTCTGCAACTGCTGCAGTATTTGTGTGCCTTATTACCATTCTTTTGCTGAAAATTAACAGGAGAAAAGAAGCAACAATGTGAGTGAGGCTAATGACAGATTATTGTTTCTAGCTTCTCTGTATCAGAACACAGTGATTAAGCACTGTGGAAATTGAGAAATAGAAAAGACTATTAAGAGTGTAGAAAACTAGTACAGTAATGAAAGATATCACCTTTTATTCCAGTTTAGGTCTTTGCCAATTTTAGAAAGATATGAATAATAGCTTGGACTTCAACTTTTTTGCTTCTTCTCAGAGCTTTCCCCTGAGGTGGCTAAGTATAAGCAATTTGTTTTCTTCTCCTGACCAGAACAACAGTTTAATTTTTAATTTTGTTTGACAAGCTGACGTATCCATTCAATCTGTGGCTCCTAAAGATTTCATAGACTTTCACTGCCATTCAGGCTTCACAGTCTTTTCTTTTTCTCCCATCCCTTGCCCTCATTCCCCTATCCCCACCTCCAGTACTTTTTGAGGGGGATAAATTTTGCTGGTGAAGTCTATGTGCAAAAAAGTATTCATACACAAGAGATCAAGACCATCTGTTCATTCTCAGTAAGGACAGCATTTTGATTTAGTTCCACCACTGGACTCTAAAATCAAAGATCAGAATATACTCTTGGTGCATGCCGTCATTTCTTGTAAATATGTTTCTAAGTGTTCCAATTTTTGCTCTCTGGTTTTCCTTGGTGGGATATTCTAAACACTAGGATATAAGCTACTCTTCGTCTCATTTGAATTTGGAATTCAGTTTTCACATATGTTGAGGGGCTTCTTTTTCCCTGAGGCAGAGAATTTCAGTTATCCTTGAATCAGATTGCATTGATCATTGAACACCCAAATGTCTTTTGTTCTACAGCCATTACCCCAACATGGGGGACATTATTAATTGTTTCATAGCTGTTTGCAGTTCTCTCAGAGTCAGTATGAATTCGAGTCAGAAGGAGTAAAAATTATGATTTCTGATGAGCATTAGAAATTCTGAATTCAGTATAAAACAGGACATATCATGGATAGGCAGGTATGTGAGAAGAATAGAGCATATAAATTCATTATGACAAATCATAAGTGTGTGAGTTACCACTCAAATTTTACAGTAATGGAGAATTCAATACAAAGTATTGTATTGGACTTTGTGTCCATTTTCCAGCTGGACTTAAACCATGAGAAAATGCAATCATATAAGAAAGCACAATCTAAAATGAGATGCTGAACACCTGCAAAACTACCAAAGAATTATAGGAAAGTGGCTTGGTCTAAAAACTCATGAATTAGTTTCATTTTTATTTTTAAAGAGGCACCAGCTGTCTCTGAGAAAAGCTAGCCAAAATTCATGAGTTCAACAAAATATATTTATAGATAATATTTTCATAATATTTTATTTGAAGACTGTTCAAAATAGAATTTTAGTAACCTTGTTACAAACTCTTTATCAGTCCTAAATATTGTCAGCTTACAAAATTGTATTGTATGAGCAACAGGATTTTTTTTGATTGCAGTAAGTTGTCCTCCTTTTTCTGAAGAGTCATTTGGCTATTGTCACAGGTGATTGTAAATCATGAAGATGGGCATGAGATTTTGTCATTAAAAGATCCATGCTCTTGGGGAGCTTGTTTGATCAGGGAGACCGGACTAAAGGACCTCCAGCTCACCCTTTGAACCATAGTCATTTTGTGAATCTCCTAAACTAGTCAGAATATGCTTCTATCTTTTGGAATACACATTAATATTTCCTCTTGTTCCTACTCTTCCCAGTTCCTTTATGTACATGCAAAATGAAATTTAAGAATGTCATAAAGGCTTTAAATTTGTGTAAGAGAAGGGAGTTGCTGATCCTGGAAAGAAAAATAAGCATGAATGAACTGCTATTGCAGGAGAAGGGAACTGCTGATCTGAATGATCAGGAAAATGCTGATCTGATGCTCTATAGCATGTGGTCATCACAGCAGGGGAAAAATGATGACTTAAGTCAAGTTAAGCCTTGGTGTGGCATTTGCTTATACAAATGTTTTTATATTTCTCAGCTAGGGATTAATTGAAATGTTGATTTCTGATATTTTTTTTGAAGACTGAGTCCCCAGAGGATCATTCTCAGGAATAAGACATGATGACCAAGGACACAGCAATTATTTCCAGACTGAGGAAGAAACTCTGCAAAATAACAAGCAGACTGCAGAAATGGAGAAATAAAGAACAGAATAACAGGACCAACCATTTGATGGGATAAAAGACAGTTTAAATGACTGATCTGAAACTTTCAATGTCAAGAGGATGAGCACTGCAGGTATCAGTGATAGTCAGCTGCTGTGGAGGACATGATCCAAGTTACCTTCACATTTCAGCAGATGCTGCTGGCTCACCTCTACCGTGGATGCGACCTCTAAAGTCCAAGATAGGAGACTTGTTAACTTAAGGTTGTTGGGAGCACCCAGGGATTCGGCATTGAGGGTGCATGTCATAACACTATTCTGCTAATATTTTAATGATAACATGATGTTGACTTTTAGCAGTTATATTAAAGTATTGACATAATTTAATTACTTATTGTATAAGACTGCTATGATTATATTTTCTTCTGTCATTCATGTAAATATCTTAGTGCTATGATTGACAGCTATTATGTGCTGTTTTGTCCCAAAGTTGTATGTTTTTTAAATGGTAATTTTACTTACTGTTGCTATGGTTGTGCTGGAATTTACATATGATTCCAGTCAAAAAAAGCTATTAAACATCATGCGTACCTCCTCACATCATTAATCTCTTTCTTTTGCGTGCTGCTGAAGACTGTCCTGCTAACAGCTTGCCCAGTAATTACCAGTTCCTTTTCCTCAAGGTTCTTCATTCAGACTGTCTTGCTTGTTGCCTTCTGATCTTGTGTCTTTCCATTAGTACTCAAATTCTTTCTAATAAAAGTTTAATTTCTAGGCTCTACATCTAATCTTGCTTCTTCTTTTACAACATATTAATCCTATTATTTTGCAAAGACCACTTCAGGTCTGCAACACTACTACAATTTCCTACTAGATTATATCCATGTATATTTCCTGTCCTTTTCACTTCTAATTATAAATTCCTGAACAGCTCTCCTGAATTTAGATACAAGAGTGCTGGTTTTTGTGTTTTTGTTTTTTTTTTTTAATAAGTCTCTATTTATACCATGTTACGTGTTTTCCTTGAAACTGAACCTCCTAGGCCCTTTCTAATCTCTGTTTAGTCATCTAGCTATAAAAATGTCTTTTATCATGATTGAATTTGAATAGGATAGTTTGTACCCTCGGCTCCTCCCTCCAACTTCTCTTCCAGCCTGGACACAAATACAGTCTTCCCAACTTGTTCTTCAAGAGGAAGAAACTTTTGCTGCTTCCTCAAATTCCAACACAGAGATTCCATGATGCATGAATATCTGCTTTGACTCGGCCAGAACACACTCAGCTAGGAGTACTTAGGAAATGGAGCTGTAAAATTCTGCTTTCCAATTGAATATGTATGCATTGCAAACCTGTTAAGAGAGGTGTAATTTGGCTTAATTGTGGGGTTTTTTAGAAACTTAGCAAAAATCCATGCTTCTTGACAAATTTCTTCTCTTCAATTTGAAGAGGGGGAAAAGGTCTTAAAGGGAAAAAGGTCTTAAAAGAAATTTCTAAACATGGATAAAATCTCAGATATACTCCTTCAGCCTGTTTCAGAGAAATGTCCAGCACTGTGTGCTTGAATTTTTTTACTTGTCTTTTTTTTTTTTTTAACCAGGCATATACATTCAGAAGCTGAATGTTTAGATGATTATAGTTTAGCTAATTTTGACTTAGCTGTCAGACAGGTAGAAAAAAGGTGTTATCCTTGCAAACATAAGGAAACCTTATAGTAAATAATGCTATTATCTCTAATTGCTGTAATTAGTACTATAATTCCTTGAACTGTTATTTAAATACTCATGCAGTTAAATAAAAACACATTTAAATAAGGGGCACAGCATTTTTCTTGCCTCTTGAAAAATTTAATGTTGTAGTATACTGGTCTTAATTTGATCTGAATTTCTAAAGGATGTGGCAGCATTTCCATATAATATAGTTTGGCTATAAAAGCTAGTGAAGACAGGATTTTTAATCAGTATGAGTTTCTCTGCAGAGACTCTTCAATTCTTTGTTTCACATCACAATGATTTGTCTGCACAATGCAAACACAATGAATTGCTTTCCCAGCAAGCAGTCATATCATGTTTTATCAAGATGAAAACATGTTTGAGAGACAGAAATTGCTTTAGAAATTGGTATCGGTGCCCTGGTAACTAATGTTCATTAAGAGATCCCAAGACATTTTTATAAGGATAAGGATAAACACATTTTGTTGGTAAAATCTAGTCTGGGCAAGTTGATTCTCTGTGAAATACCTCTATATTTCTCTCCAGAGGGGTGATCAATCACTTCCACTCTTAGCAGTCTTTTTTCCTGAGAAATGGTTGTTTGGTTGAGGATTATTTTAGAAGTTTTGTAACAGCGGATAACTACTATGCTACACCCCAGTTCCCCCCCAGAACAAAAAGATCTATGAAAGAATAAAAAAAAATTAAAAGCAAAAAATGTAAATGGAACTTACTTGCATGAAAACTAATGGAATAAAGATGAACTTATGTGGTGTATACCTACAAAAAGACAAGAAAATATATTAGAACGGGAACAATAGATCATTTGTAGCATAATACTTTAAGGTAGCATCTTGGTACTCTTCAGCCAGTTTCCAAAATTCTTTTGGAGATATGATTTAACTAATGCTGACTAATGCTGGGGAATTGCTGACTTTTCAGTCTTCCATGAAAGAAGTTTGGTCATAAATGTTTTTCATTTTATTTTAAGGAAAAACTTTGAAAACAAAACACAATGACCTCAGATGAAAGAATCGAATCACCAAATCCAAGATGTGCACATTGGTTCTAGAATAAATATTTGCCCATTATTTTGTTATCAGAGTCTAAATTATCAAATAACTTATAAAACTTAAATAAAGGACTGGAGGGACAGGGAGTCGTTAAGATTTATTTATATCTATATGTAGGTATTTGCATGAGTACAAAAATCAAGGAAATGTGATGACAGATACATAAATAAATTTCATTTTTTCATAAATTTTTTCTTTTTGGCAAGAAATCCCCAATTAATACACATTTATACATAAGAAATTATAACAGACTCATTTGGATGTGACTTATATTGAAACAGTCTTATACTCTGACAAGCATCAAATAAATTTAACTGAAATGGCATACATTTGACAGAACTGACTTTTTTATCTGTTTTATAATTTTTTTTATGCAAAGATGTCTTAAAAGTGCTTGTATTTTAAAATAATTCATATGCCTTTTGGTGCATGATGATTGCTATGGTTATTATCTGAATTGTTGGCTGATACTTTCATGAGTCTGTTGCATGCATACTCACTAATGGAAATCAGTATTTCATCTCTTGAAAGCTATCAAGAATGTAAACTTTAACGTTGTTTCCAAGCAATTACCTGAGAAACCCATAGTAGATAACACCTATAAAATATAATCATAAAATATAATCATGACACAGAGAAGCAACCCCCTGAAAATTAATAATTTCTAAGATTTATTGCTAAGCAGGATCACAGCTGACTTAATGTGAAGGACGTACATTGAAAATTTATCAAGACTCAGCCAAGTATCTGAGTTGCAAATGTAAATAGAAGCAGGAGCTGAAAACTGTTAACAGCAGAATAGATGCATTTGCAAATAAAGAACATACTTTACTAGAAGTAGAAATTTAATTTTAAAGCATCTTAATTTTTGGTGAAGGGGAAGGAATAGTGGAGAATAATTTTTCTCAGAATTTAGATATTTTGGTAATTTCCTACATTTTCCCAAATATATTTTCTTGTTTTTTGAATTAGCATCTTGTAGCTTCCAACTAATGTACACAGTTAATGAGTGAAGAGTTTCCATTAATTTTCTGGTATACTGTTGATATTTTTAGTGACTGAGGGCTGTCGAAACACCTGCCAAAATGATGAAAGTAAAGAAATATTTTTCTGTGTTGTCACATAGAAAGTGTTCTTCTCAGTTCCTCCTTTTTTTGATGTTTTGTTTTCTCATCCATGACAGAAAAAATATTTATGAGCAAGAGAGAATTTTAGGTTTATACTTTGTTACCTACTCCATCTTTTATTTTCATTTTCTAGAAAACTGAAACTCTATAATTGACAGAAGAGGAGCAGTCACTGCCAAACAATTTTTTAGTTAAACGCAATGATTATGTGCAATACCACGGAATGCTTGTTTATCTCCATTTTATTTGTGTGACCAATCAATAAAAGAAGGCTTGGAGAGGATAGGTGCAGTAGGTTAAGATTTGTTGGCTACCAGATGTCCACCAAGCCACTACATCAGTCTCCCTGTTCAACATAAGTGGAGCAGAAAATGTGAAGGAAATGCATATGGGTTGAGATAAAGATGAGATCACTCTGTAATTACCATGATGGGCAAAGAAAAGTCAAATTGGAGAATGAGCAATTAGTTTTTTTTCAAGAAAAATAGAGTAAGAGGGCAAGAAAAAAGGACAAAACTAAGAATGCCTCTCCTCCCTCTTTCTTCCCAAGCTCAATTTCACATTGTTCATATTTCACACTGAACTCCTGTTATCCTGATTCTTCTATGTCCTCCCTCTAAGTGGCATGTAGGGGATGGGGAATGGGGATTGCAGTCAGCTTGTAACATTTGCACCTGCCACTTCATCTTCCTTACATTTCTTCCCCTGCTCCAGCGTGGGGTTCTTCATGAGGGTTAGAGTCTCTCATGAGCTGCTCCTTCACATGGGCAGCAGTTCCTCAATGACTGCTCCAGTGTGGGCCCTCTCCATGGAGTGCAGACTGCCAGAGATGCACTGCTGCAGCAGGGGTCTGCCGTGGGCTGCAGCAGGGATCTGCCGTGGGCTGCAGCAGGGATCTGCCGTGGGCTGCAGCAGGGATCTGCCGTGGGCTGCAGCAGGGGTCTGCCGTGGGCTGCAGCAGGGATCTGCCGTGGGCTGCAGCAGGGATCTGCCGTGGGCTGCAGCAGGGATCTGCCGTGGGCTGCAGCAGGGATCTGCCATGGGCTGCAGCAGGGATCTGCTGTAGGCTGCAGCTCCTGGCAGCATCTGCTTCTGCATGGGGTCCCCATGCAGTTTCCTGCAGTGCATCTGCACCCGCTGTGACCTCGGGGCCCTCCACGGCCTCGGGGGGGATCTCTGCTCCCTATGGACCTACAGGAGCTGTTGTGAAGGAAGCACAACATAAAGGGACCTTCACTTCAAGGAACTGACTGTATCTGTTGGTTGTGTCAAGCAATTGCCTAAATGGCCTTCCCTACAGTAGCTAATACAAAATATTATCTTCCTCAGCCAGTCAGTCTTGCCTGGGGGTGTGAATACATGGCTCCCCAAAATATTTAAAAAACCCATCAAAGTCTGAAAAGAGCAAAGGGCTTGAGCTGGCTTCACTTCACAAATTCTTTCTGGAGACCGAGAACATGCAGCCTCATAATGGTGTGCATACAGAGACCTGAAATAGGAATCACATCTGTATTATTATCCAGCTGCATTTTGTAATTGTTATATTTTGTTTGTCTTGTGATTTCATTATATTGCTGTATTGTTCTGCAAAGTCAAAGTCCCATGTAAAATAAAATATTCACTAGAAAGTAAATTTGAGATTAAAAATTAAAACCTCCTTGTTTGGAATATTAAAAATTACCTAGACAGACAGCACTAGGTTCTGACAATTAACAATATTTTACAAATATAAATACGAGAGTCAATCTTGGAAAAAACCCAGAGCTAAAACACTATCTCTAACAATGGCAACAGAAAATAAAAAAACCTCCAAAAAACCCCAAATTCAATTATCCAATTATTGTATTTTTGATAAATGGAGGTTGGGAAAAGAGAGGAAAAAAGAGGAGTTACCACTCTATACCTACTCGGGCTTGTCCATTACAGTAAAAGTTAAAGTTATTGTTAAAGTTTGAGTTTTAAAATGAGTTAAGGAAAGTGAATAATTCCATGTATGTACAGATACAATTTGACCAGTCTACAAAGTGTTATTAGTATGGTGATTTGTGTTATCAAATCATTAGACTGCATTATGCATTTCTGCACGACACTGGCAGTTTTTCAGGATATCAGTAAGAAGAGAATATCTACTGACTTGATATCTTTTAGCTTATTTCTTATATCTAACAGTGTTATATTTTAGAAAATATTTAAATTTTTCTTTAAATACATGTGTTTCTCTGAAATAGTTTTGGTTACTATTAATAATATTTAACATTTCGCTTTCCACTGTGTTTTCTGTTACTGAGACTTGCAGGCTGGACTGAGCAGCCCTTATTTGAAAAGAAAGATGCTTGAAACCCTTTTTTGAAAGAACATACTCTTAATTATTTGGCGTTTAGCTTTGTTAAGGTGTGTCATGCTGGATTAAAAGCAAGTACCAAAAAATGAATAATGAAGTCTCCACTCTGCCAAACAGCCAATGTATGATGCCAGTCATTATCAGAACAACCTGTGAATCTTGGACACATCTCTCCTAATCACAGAACAATTTGGTCTGGAGTCTTATGAGAATGAATGTGTCCTTCATCAAGGCAAGATATCAAATCCATAGATATTTTATGGGTAGTAAACATCTGATGAATTAACTCCCTTGCATTTGGAAATGCTACAGAAAGGCTCCTTTGCTTCTCCTGGAGCTTTCACAGATAACCCCTTTGCTTTTTAGTAATTCAAGGGAAAGTCTTTCTCTCATTGTACCACTGTGTAAGATTCAGTGTGTTGAGAGGAAGTCTAATTAGATTTGACATTTTAATTGAGGGATGATAAATGCCCTCCACCAAATTCTGTAGAAACTGTTCACAGGTGGCTGCTTACATGATAGATTTTGTTCATGGGAGCCTCAAGATATGCTTTGAAATTCTTTTTGTCTACAACTAAGATAATTAAGTAAAATATTTTTTTCTTAATTTTGCCACTCTATTGTGAATGTTAAATACCTTTTGGCATTATCGTCATTATTGATCAGACAGTTACTTTTAATGCAAAAGCCATTTATTGGTATGTCTGTAAAGGTTCGTAAAGTTCATATTTGAAAAAAAATCCAAATAGTATGTAAGAATTAATAGGAATATGGTAGAAGAAATTATGGGGAAGGGGGGGAAAATAGCTTCAGTTGAAGGCAAATATCCACTGCACATTCCTACTACAACTATGCTATGAATACCTCTGTGCCTATTTTGTTAAAAAATATAGGCAGAGCAGTTCTCTTCCTGATAAAAATGCCTCTGAGAGACCAAGACCTATATTTGTGAAACCTCTATGCATTCTGCAAATAGTGACAACACTTCCACAGGCTATTGGATCAATTCTTGGGTGGCTTTGCTATATATTCTACTAAATGTAGCTAATAGCATTTTCCAGCTATTAACTAGCATATTCTGGGTTGACTGGAACTAGTAAGTATCTTAGAGTTGCCTCACTCTTCCAGTTTTTTATGTGTGTCTCTTATGCTGAAAATGACAGTTCAAAAGTTACTGGGTATGACTAATGAATTAGTGGGTTACATTAATTAATTAACAGAATGTCTGTGCTATTAAATTAAGGAACAGCTAAGTATATCTATGTAGATCTAGCCATGGACAGTTAGGGATATCTATAGTTTCTGATTTAATCCATCTCGCATTCAGATCTTAATTGGAATCTCACACTGTGAAATTCATCATAGTGTAAATAAATGGATTTTATTTGCTAAACATTAGAAGCACAAACACATTGTAATAAAATTCTAAACTACACAAAATATTTTCCAGTTCTGTTAAATAGTTAAATAGCCCAATACCTGCCCCCTCCAAAAAAAATTATATATATTTGCCTGAGACTGACAATGGCAATTATCCTGTTTCTTGGCATAGGTGTGAGACATCTGGAGGACAAGAAGAGTTTTGTATGAGCAATCACATGCATACCAAAAGCTTTCTGAAATGAAGAATATTTGGGCACAGCAAAAAGTGACAGTTAAAATCTTTGAGGTAAGTAATTTTGCTACAAATTATATTCTGCTTAAATTACAAATAAATTATGACAGTGATAAAACTAGCTGACAAAGCCAGAAGTAAAAAAAAATGCTCCTCAAGTGAAATTATCATATCTTTAACAGCTGTATCAAATGTGACTTAAAATTATAGCGGAAATGTTTAGTCATCACTTTTAAAGTGATGTATCTCATCACTGTATAAATTTCATTCTGTCATCTTTGCTAATAGAGATACAGTAGCAAGAAGCCATTAAAAAAACCAAGCTAAAAACTTCTTTCTTAGTAACCCAGAAAAGTAAAGCAGTAAAAATTAGGGGTTTAGATTTAGATTCACAAAAGTATTAATTAATTGTAAAATGCAGCATAAAGTACATGAGAACATCAAGGCCCAGGAGTGCAAGGGATGAAAATGTATTATTCAGTCAGTTCAAAGTTTCATTGCCACTGGCCTTCTCCAGTAAAACTTCTTCCTCAGTAAAGCTTCTACTGGACCACACTGTGTATGGGTTTGGGCTTTAAGTCCTGCCAAAGATTGCAGCCTGTATTCATCTAGCTGTTATGTGGAAATTTCAACACATCTGTCTGTTTTTAATTTTCTGTACAAACCCAAGCAAATCCATGCTTAAACTACATCAAGCCCACACTCAATAGCAGCATCCCTGTCATAACTCTCCTCCCAAGAGAAAAACATTGTGGTAAAAAGTGTTGCCTTCTCATCGTAGTCACCATAGACCTTGGTCCTGCAATATTCCCAAGAAAGGAGAGACCTCAGTTCTGTGCTTCCTACACTGGTGAGGAGTGAAAATTTTTCGACTGACTTTGTCTTGCAACATCCTTTCATAAAGAAGTATTTTCAAGAGATATAAAAGTCTGTAGAGTTCCTGTGTATCAGAGAATAATGACAAAGTCATGGAATGGTTGGGTTGGAAGGAACCTTAGGGACTGTCTAGTTCCAACACCCTGCCATAGACAAGGACATCTTTCCTTAGACATCTCTGCTCAAAGGCTCCCCAGCCTGGCCTTGAGCACTTCCAGGCGTGGGGCATCCCTGCTTCTCTGGGCAAGCTGTGCCAGGGTCTCACCACCCTCATAGTAAACAATTTCTTACCACTATCTAATCTAAACCTGCCCTCTCTCACTTTAAGGCCATTCATCTCCCCTTGCCCTGTCACTGCTTGCTCTTTTGAAAAGTCCTTTTCAGCCTCCTTGTAGGCCCCATTTAAGTACTGGAAGGTGCTGTAAGGTCTACCCAGAGCCTTCTTTTCTCCAGGCTGAACAACCCAAACTCTATCAGTCTATCATAGGAGAGCTATTCCCACTCCTCTGATCATCTTTGTGGCTTCCTCTGGACTCCCTCCAACAGGTTCACATCCTTATTTTAGGGGGTGCAGAGTTGTATGCAGTACTCTAGATGGAGTGTCACAAGACCAGAGGGGCAAAATCCCCTTCCTCAACCTGCTGTCCATGCTGCTTTTGATGCAGACCAGGATACGATTGTCCTTTAGGGCTGCAACTCAACATTGCCAGATTATGTCCAACTTTTGATTCAACAGTATACCAAAGTCCTTCTTCACAGGACTGCTCTCCCTCCGTTCTTTTCCCATTCCATATTGATATTGGGTACTGCCCCAACCCAGACACAGGGCCTTGAACTTGGCCTTCTTTAACTTCATGACATTTGCACAACCTGCCCCTCAAGCCTGTCAAGGTACTTCTGGATGTTATCTCTTTTCTTAAGTGAATCAACTGAAACACTCAGCTGGGTGTTAATGGATACCTTCCTGAGGAAGCGCTCAATTCCACTATATCAAATTTCTTTTCTCCCCAAATCCAAGGATGTGAAGATGAAGGGAAATTCTGGAGCAAGCAAGACTTATTTTTGGTAGAAGAGAATGAGATCAGGTAGCAGCTAAGAAAACTGTCCATACATAAATCCCTGTGTCCTGAAGGGATACACCCATAAGTACCTGGGGAGGTGGTTGGCTCCTGACTCTGCTTGAACAGGGGGATTGAACAACATGAATTGCAAAGTTCCCTCCCAGTGTCAGCCATTCTGTGGTTCTGAGATTCAGTGAAGTAGATAAGAGTGGGAAAGAGACGGGAAAGGTCTTCGAAAACTATAAACTGCTATTTCCATTGCTCACAATTTAAAGGAACAGAAAATCATCCAAGATAGTCTAAGAAGAGCAATGATTCAGTTAAGAAATGAAAACAGAAAGGAAAATTATCCAAAATCAGAATAGCCAAAGGCAGAAAACTGGAGAAAGGGAACATATAATTTTAACATTGTGGTAGGAAATATGTGACACATCTGTAATGTTCAAAAAATATATATAAAAAGTCCTGATTTTCCAATTGCATTATATGGTAAGCATTGTCATAGATATACATGTAATTCAACATCTATAGTTGAAGATAAATTTGCTTCAGATATAATTCATTTATTTTTCCTTTAAGCAATTTTCAAGGAAGATATGGAGAGAGCAATTTGGATTTGAGCTATTAGGCTAGCTCCTTTCGTAATGGCTTTGCAATTTATTAATTTCATAGCTTCTCAAGTGATATACATTATTTTCAAAGAAAATATGGTCTGAGAGTTATTTTGCATATCTCCAAATCTCTTGGGTTTTTCATCTTACATTATCTGCAGAACAATAGCAGGAGTAGCAATATTAATAATAAAAATAGCAATAGCAACAGCAATAATGTGTGAGAGAATCCATCTGCAACAAGACAACATAAATGTACTTTTTGTACTCTGTTCATTGTAAAAAAAAAAAGTAACCATAAAATATGATATGTTTTCTGAGTCTCTCACAAACATCTCTGAGCAGATTTGTTCATTTTTACATTATCCTCCTGTTCCTATTATTATCTAATCCCAGACTTATTTGCTCAAAAGAATTTTGGAAACATCTGTTTTCTTCAGTGAATGTGAACCATCATGATTATGAAAATCCTTAGGCAAATTCAGACTGAAGCCTTATGGTGATATGAGTTCCACAAAAACAAAGTAGAAGTTTGCACCTAGCACCTCCCATATATGACAATGTATAACTTTAAAACACTCTTATTTTTTGTTTCTTTTTTCTTTTTCATCCTGCATTTTGAGATCATTGATAGTACTAGTGATAGATCTAGTGAAACACCGAGATTTTAATATAATTTGTTTTGATAGATTATTATAAGTGAGTGGATGCATGGTTTCTTAAATCTTTTGAAGGACATTTCAGATCTGGCCAGTCACTTGTAAAGCCCTTCTGAATATGTTGCAGAATTGTATCTTAAAGCAATATTACAGCAATTCTTTGTGAGTCCTTAATATTCATATACATAAAAGTTTTAAGGCTATACTTATAAAAAAAGAATTTGACCCTTTCCTTTTATGTGACGCACATAGTCAGGATTATGCAGTAGTTTTTTTAAATACATCTCTATTTTTCATGAGGAGCAGTCACCTTTGTAAAATTTGTAGTGTAGTGGAATATAAATAAAAGTTTGAAATACCCAGAAGTTTGGATAAACCTATAAATATGTTTTCTAAAATTTCTATCTCTTTGTTTAAAGTGAACAAGTACAGAAAATATATATTTCACTTTGAAAATATTTCTTCTTAAAACATACCCTATCTAATGATTTTTGCCAAGAATTCAATATCAAAATTTTAATACTATGTCTGCAGTTGTTGGTGAATTACCTTGACTGTGCTCAAGCCAGTGCCACTACAGTTATTGTTCCTGTTTCTACTCTGAATATTAAAAAAGCTTTCCTCATTTTACAGGAGTTTCCCTGACACTCTCTCTCTCTACTATGTTTGTAGACTGTCATTTAATACCATATAGGAAGTAAAACCATTGAAGCAAGCACATGAGTTTCCATTAATATAATTTTTGTATTTTATATTTGTTTTCATGTATTTTGATTCTTAACTATTTTTAATATCAACATTTTAAAGTGCTTCAGTTAATTTTCACAAATTCAATGTCCTTTGGATAAATCTTTAAGATAATAGAAATCTTATTTTTACCATCAATTATTGAAAATAAAAAATCGTACATTTTATATATTATCTTGTAACAATCAGAATTCATATTCATTCATTATAACACAAAGCTATATATGTATTATTGACTTATTATCCAAGAGCAGTTTATAAGAAAATCCATTACTAAAATATTTGAGATAGGGAGAAAAAAATAAGTCCAACTACAAAATACTCATGAAAGAAGAAAAATCCATAGTGCAAGCATTTTGTTTTGCTCTCAAAAGACTTGTGAAGAAGAGTATTCATGTCATTATAAATTATTTTCTAGCTTTTATTGTATTTTTTCTCTACTCCAATGTTGTCCATTTGATCTTAATTAGTAGCTCCAGACACTGGATACAAATTTTCATAAAAATTTTTTTTCTAAAATTATAGAAGCTCATTATTTTGAGTAATAGCTATCATGGCAAATTGTTTGAAATGTTGACAAATAATAAAGGCATTATAAAAAAAATTAATCACTCATATTTCTGAATTTATCGTATATAGTCTCACGCCTTCTTTTCTATATGCACCAAAGGTGTCAGTTAAGCTACCTGGTACAAAAAATATTATCAATCAAAATACTTTCTTTTTTTTTTTTTTCATGTTTCTTAAATTATCTTTTTTAAAGAAAACTCCTCTTCTACTGTTTGACTCAAATATCATAACAGAGAGTTTGCAAGACTGATAAACAAGAAACAATAAACTTTATGCTTTTTGTATAACAATGATATCTGAAAAATTATACTCTCAGGAAATGATATTTCTGATTTCCACAATATATCTATGAACTATTACAGTGCAAAATATACCTGACAACTGGATAACAGTGGTTCTTAGGATATTTAAAACATTAGATATGTAATCTAGACACATTAAGAAATACATGTAAAATTTCATACTGTAAAACAGAACATAAACCACTTAGGTCTAAATTGTTACCTCCTGTGGAAAAATATAATTGTGAGGTGGCAATGTACCTCGGCAAATTTCTCCAGAATTCTTTCAGTGTGTTTTCAATCACTGAAGCATAGGATATGTTCTCTATCATCATCCTTGTCCTGTATGGGACCTTCTCAAATCTTTCCAATCTCAACAGAATCTAAGAGAACATCACATACTTCCTGGAAGACCCTCCAACTTGAACAGCAGACCAATAAACTTCAAGAGTTTTAACCAAAAATGCCATAATCTGAAAAAAATCTAGAAAAATAGTCTTCTATTTTTCCAAATATAGAAAAAATAGTCTTCATGAGATTCTGCCAAGAACTTTTGCAAAGAGATAGAGAAGATAAAGGAAAAGGGAATTAGAGACTTGCTCTTTTCATCAAGCAATAAAAACTTATATGTTAGACATTTTTCTTCAGTTATCAATCCAAGGAATATAAGAATCTAATAAATCCTGTATATCATTTTTCTTTAGTACCCGTTTTCTTCAGCACTGTTCTTTCTTATGTTTTATAATACTTACAAAATAAGATTAAAGAAAATGTTTTGTAAAGTTTTAAGAAAATAAATGAGACAACAGTCTGAATGTATGTTTTTGGTCATTTGAGATGCTTTAGAATATTTCAAATGCCTGTAAAGGGATGATGACCTTAGGCTGACAATATACAGCCTAAAGCACAAGTATTCTCCATCTCAGTTTTAGGTCTAGGATGACTATACTAATTTTGATTTTAGATTAATCATAGATGATATATAAACAAGAATGTGTGCAACTAAAATGGTATATATAAACTTTTAGCAAGAGACATTTAGAAGTAATTTTTAAACTGGTGATTGGATTCAGCAATTAGTTTGATGGGATAGAAATACTACATTACATTGTTGAAATAATACTTCAATCTGTTCTATAATTACAATTTCTTATCAAGATCATTCTTGTCCTCTGTGGAACGTAATTTATCAGAATAAGGTTTAGTTTGTGGTAATTAATGCTTTCAGACAAAATATAATTTCATATAAAATTGAGAATAAAATTGAACTTTCTGCTCTACAGCATCATTACATCCATGTTGTGGTAAATTCAGTGCTTTGAATCCATTAACTTTTCATTGTGTAGTGTTATCATCCACTGCTAAAGATTAGCTACTGACACATTTATCAAAGGATGATAAATGAGCTGTCCTTTCAGATGTCTGATTATCTGACCTTTATTCAGTTAAAAGCACAAGGGGCTGACAGTGTTAAGTGTTTGCTAGTTTAGAATGAAATTGGACCTAGGAAATGAATGTTTGGTATTCTTTTCAATAACACAAATTTATCCCATCAATTTATTTTTAAATCAAACAAAACTCATTATAAACTCTGTAGAAACCACTTGTTTCCAAAAAAGTTTTTTTTTTTTTTTAATCATTATTTCTTGAAGGTTTCTTAATTTTAAAAGTTTCATGTAAAAGAGAATAGTTTTATCTTTATCTGTTTAGCTGTAGATTGTAAGACAAAAAAACACATAGGGTTGCAGAATACTTTCAAGTGTCTACAAAAAATGTGCTAACTTTTATCTATTTCTGTGACATCCAGACAGCTGCTTTCATCTGGATCACCACAATTCTAGAAATCCTCATCATTCAACTATAGAGTATGTTCACTAATATCAAATAAATAATTTTATATGTTTACTAAAATTAGTCTGCACTTGCATAAACTGTGAGTGATGAAGTGCAAAGCTTAGGTGAACTTTTTAGATTGCATAAAACAAGTACAGAAAAATAATCAGTGTTAAATAAAAAACTGAAAATTGGTTTTGACATTCCAAATGAAATAAATTTTGCTACAAATTAGAGCTCTAAGCTTCCAGTTTAATGTGATTTTGCATATGTCCAGAGACCCTCTGGAAATAAATATTGCCCAGCTAAGCTCTATGTGAAATACTGCCATTGGTGTGAGCCTATAGTACTGGGCTAGGAAAAGTCAATATAGCTTCTTGCAAAAATATTTTTATTCGGTCCAGCCATCAGCCTTGGCTTCTGCCCATCTCTGAAAAAAAAAAAAAATTGCTAGATGAAGTGATAATAATCTCCAAACTATGAGATTTATGCAGATGTGTTCTTGGTATAAAAAGCTTCAAATTAAAAAGCAATATGCAGTGCCTTATCATGTTCCTCCATACTGAAGGTTTTCTTTTGTTTTCTTTTCTAGGCAAATTTGATAATTGTATCCTCCTTCCAAGCTGACTGGACATGAACTGTCCTTAACTAGTAGTCAAGATGTTGAGATTGCTAGCAGAAGAGTAAGCCAATATTCTTGTCATCATGACTTACTACCATGAAGAAATCACTTTGGGATTAGGGCAAGTTCATCTGATTTTGCTGTCAGGAGTTTTAGCAAAATAAGAGCATTTCTCTAAAAATATGAAGTTGTCCTGATATTTTTCTAAGTTATTTTACTTGTCTTGGGAATACATGCTAAAACTTTAGAAAATGTGTAGCTAATACGGGGAGGTTTAAGGCTACAAATGGACAAAGGCACAGCTGAGATGTTGCTTATAGCAAGAATTCTTTTCCTGAGGACAGATCAGTCTGAGGAATCACATCCTTAAATTTTTAATGTATGAATCACTGTTATTAAATTGGTACACCTTATCCAAACCTTCTTGCTAAGTTGACCTATTTCAGTCAAAATGTAGTTCTGCTCCAGTACAGTCATTGGCAACATGACAGTGAAGATCAAATTAATCTCTCTCCCTTCCCTTACTCTGTTCTGGGCTAGTAATTCTTGTCTGGTTTTGTACTAGAGTCTTGCACAGTGATGCCATGACATTCATTAAACTTTTAGATGACAATGTACATTTAAAGTTGGTCATGTGAGCTTTTTGTCCTGTAAATGTCTAGTTGTCAGAATGCCTTCCTCTTCTGTGAGAGCTGCTGTTTCTCAGTACATGCTTACCTTGTAAGTTAAATTTAATTACAGATTAGGCCAGGCTGAGTGCAGGATTTAAATCTTCCAGATTTAGCTTTCTGCACATGTTCAAGTCCTCACCACTGGTCAATCCATCCCATGGATCTAGACAAAGATTCAGCATCTGCTAGGTGCCCAACTAAATAGCTCTCTAAACTCCCTCCACTAGATTTCTACTTACTATAAATCAAAGCTTACACCTCAGACATGTCTCTGGGTACTGATGTCTAGAGATATGCATCTAAATGTCTTCATATCAGATTAAACCACAACCTCAATTTTAATTACACAGGAGAGACACATAGTATTGTTTTTATATGTACACATATATTCTTGCTGTCTCTCCCAAAGGATGTGGATTTGCTGTAGGATTTCATTGTGCTTCATATTCAGCTCTACAGGTTTTGTACAGACTCATCAAGAGCACTGGAAACTGATTCAGTAAATTAATCACAAAACAAGGGACCGTTTATGTGGCCAAAGTAAGATAAGATGAAACCCGTCTTTGTTTTTCAGTTATTGATTCTTCAAAGCAGGACTGGTTGACAAAAATGGGACAGAGGTTTTCATTAACATTTGAACAAAAACATTTTCATTTTAATTACCTTAAGAATTCTCTTCTAGATCTAGTTGTAAACAAACTAATCTACATCTGGAAAAGAACTGTTTTCCCCAGAAATTGTCCTCCTAGCACACAATACACTACATCTAGTTGCAAGACATTACATCTAATTTTTGTTCACTTTCCTCAATGAACAATACATACAGACCTTGAAGTAAGAATGGTGTTGAAAGAAACAGCGACAATCATTACTTTAACCACTTGTCTTTTATCACAGTATTACTCAAGTTATCTTCCTTCTCAATTCATCTTGCTTCATTTTATGGATGAAGTTAGCATCAAACCTAATTGTTTTTCTTCTGTTTCCAAAGCATCAGGCTTTCTCTTTGAAAGCTCTTAGAAGATGAATTTACTGATCTTTTGACACTGGTATTTGAAGGTTAGCAAGTCACCTTGTAGTCTCCATAGGCTAAAGGACAGGATCATCAATAGGAAATCTTTGGAAATCTGATAGAAATATTTAAGTGTTGAAATATTCAGAATTTTCAGATATGATCTCCTGATTTGATTAAAACATTTCTCAGCCTCTCATTCTCTCTCTCATATGAGTTATGTGGCTGAGTCATATTTTCATGGCACCTTCATTTCAACATTGTAGGTGTCTTTATAAGTTTGCAAGAATGGATACTTTCCTCTTCCTGTACCCATCTGGCTGATAGTGGTGTCATGAGTAATACCTTCCAGTGACAATCAAGTATATTATTCTGTTTCCATTCCAACAGACTAGCTGACAATCCGTCATAATCTAATACACTCATGGGAAATTCATAGGGATTATCTGTCAAAGCCTTAATAACATTTAAAAACCTAATTACACTACTTAGGCATATTTATTGATTTGAATATTTTTTAAACTCTTTCCAATCTATCAAAATGGTTTTTAGTCCTTTCCCTATACTTTGTGGCTTTCAGTCTCATAAAATTAGAGAGCAAAATAAAAGGACTACTTATTTAATTTCCGAGACTACTAATGAAAGTAATTAGTAACTGTTTTTCAATACAGACAAGCAGAAAATGTCACCTTACTCATCCTCAGGTAACAAATGACCCCTTCATAACATTATGGTATGTTTTTCCAACTAGTCTTGCAGTCATTTATGAATGTGCATCTTACCATTTTCTCCCAGTTTTCTTACAGACATCATGTATATCTTTGTCAAAAACTTTTCCATAATTAGAGCACATAATATTTCCTAACTCTCAACTACAACCTTGCCAGTCTACCACAGAACAAAATTAAGATTATATTGACATGTTTGTTTCTGATTAATCCATGCTGACTAATACTGAATTTATTTCCTGTGGATGGGAACATTTTTTCATATATTTTGGAGGATAACGGAAAAAAATGAACCTCTTTTCCTTTTATCAACAAATACAATTTTCTAGAATTTCACCCAGTTTTTCATCATTTCCTCAAAAATAAATATTTATATCCCTTCCACAAGCAGTTCTTTAAATATTTCAAAGAAATTTTTGTTACATCTAGTTTGTTTGAATCCATCTAAATTTTGACATCACTTTATAGTCTGTTTTTCTGTGCTTGCCACTCTGTGACAGTTATCAAAGGCACTAGATACCTCCATGTCATAAGAATTATATTATTTTCAATATATTTTTGTTCAGTAACTTTCTATATCTTTTGCTAGCTTAAAATTTATTTTGATTTAGTTAATATTTTTTCCTCTTTAGAGACAGGTTCTTATTGGTCTCACAAAACATCCAGGTGTGAAGCATTAGCAATACAAATAATTTTCGATAGAAAATAATTTTTTTAAAAAAAAGAAGAAAGTAAAGAATGTAACTCCAACTGAAATTTGTCCATACACAACCAGGGGGGGTCACAGGGTTGTTACAGAAGGAGGAATACCAAAGAGGCCACAAGGAGCCAGTCCCAGCAGCTGCCTCCCAGGCCCTTCCTTACATTCAAGG
>VXBR01010287.1:37149-51236 GCA_013400215.1 Cisticola juncidis | reverse complement strand
TCCTGCCCTGCAGTACCTGTAATTACAAACCCACTAAGCTTGTAACCAGCATCCTAAATGGAAGTACACCTCCACAACTAAAACCTTTCACTAAGATCACTGGCATCTCAACCTTGGAAGAGTAACAAACATCTCACAGCCCAAATATTAACTCAGAAAAAAACCCTAAAGTTTAAAGAAAATATCAAACTATAATAATAATAATAATAATAATAATAATGATAATTTAATTCTGGCAATAGATCAGTTCAATCCCTGCTGCAGAAAAAGCTGAATAACCTGGATATAATTTCCTTTTATTGGAGTTCTGTTTGTGTGGAGTTCTCCAAGCTCTCATTCTGGAGCACAGGACATAAAATCCAGCCTGCAGTGGTAGAAATCAGCCTTGCAGCAAATTCTGTGTAGAAATCCAGAGGTGGGAAGGGGAGGGAGGGAGGAGGGAGGGTTTAATGGGATTTTTAATTAAGCTGCTCCAGCAGAGTCTTGAGTAACCCAGTGCCTGCTGAAATTCCGTCAGAACTCAGTCTGGGGAAGGGAATTACACAAATCCTGGCTCAGTGAGCTCTGATGGGGCAGAGTGAGTTCCCATTTCCATTTTTCCCATCCTCACCCCGCAGGAGGCTCTGGAGAGGGATGGATGTGAAGAGCACCCCGAGGTACCTGCACTGGCTCTTCTGCCAGTTCGAGCTGATCACCTGCAGTTACCTGATGGAGCCCTGGGAGAAGCTGCTCTTCTTCTCCTTCAACCTGGCCATGCTGGGGCTGCTGCTCTACACCACCTACGCCTGCCTGGCTCCCCACGCCAGCTCTGCCTTCCAGCTCCTCTGCAGCCTCCTGGGGAACCCACGGGAAAATGCCCTTGCTGTGCTGAAATAAAACTCCCCTGGCTTTGGGATCACAGAGGTTCCTCAGCCCGTTTTTGTCCAGGAGCAGCAAACTCTGCTTTATTCTCTCGTCGTGTTTTGCTCTGACAGCAAATTATTTTTGCTCCAATCAATCCCTGTTTTTACCATTTGTTTCTTCAAGAGCTTTTAATTTTAATTAATTGCACTGGAATTACAGAGCTGGGGTTGGGACAGGAACAAACCCCCTGAAAACTTTATTATTCCAGGGGAAAGCAACAATCCCCCTGAAGACTTGGTTATTCCAGGGAAAATAAAAAATCCCCCTGAAGATTTTGTCATTCCAGGGGAAAGGAACAACCCCCCTGAAAACTTTATTATTCCAGGGGAAAGGAAAAGCTCCCCTGAAGATGTTATCATTCCAGGGGAAAGGAACAACCCTCCTGAAGATTTTGTTATTCTAGGGGAAAGCAACAATCCCCCTGCAGATTTTGTTATTCCAGGGGAAAGGAACAAGCCCTCTGAAAATTTTATCATTCCACTGGAAAGGAACAATCCCCCTGCAGATTTTTTTATTCCAGGGGAAAGGAACAATCCCCCTGAAAATTTTATTATTCCAGGGGAAAGGAACAACCCTCCTGAAAATTTTGTTATTCCAGGGAAAATAAAAAATCCCCCTGCNAACAACCCTCCTGAAGATTTTGTTATTCCAGGGAAAAGAAACAATCCCCCTGCAGATTTTATCATTCCAGGGGAAAGGAAAAGCTCCCCTGAAGATTTTATCATTCCAGGGAAAAGGAACAACTCCCCTGAAAATTTGGACATTCCAGGGGAAAGGAACAACCCCCCTGAAGATTTTGTTATTCCAGGGAAAACTGCTGGGATATGGAAAGTTTTTATCTGGAGAAATGACACAGAAATGATGGATCTGTTCTTGTCTGCCAGAAGAGAGGTGCACACAAAAATCTTGGACGAGTGGGAGCTGCTTCCCTGAGCTTGCTGTGTTTTTATGGGATGATTTCTGGATTTATTCAGTCTCCTTGATTGTTTTATACAATTAATTACTCCACTGGTTAGTTATCACAATGCAAACAATGCCTCTGATTCATTAAAAATGTGGGGATCTGCTGCTGTGAAAATTTATGATTGAAACCCTCAGATTCTTGGGCTTTATAGAAACAGATAATTTTGGGTTTACTTTAGAGGATGAGTAAATCATGGGCATCATATAGAAATGTAACACTACAGATTCACTTGAGGAAAATAAACCCCCTAAAAATGTAAAAATACAATGTCTTTTTTTTTCCTAACCCTTCACTCCCTACTTTTCACCTTTTACACTTTCCCTGTTGAGCAGAGTCTGAAACACAAACTCCAGAGCTGTAAATAACGTGCTGGATTTGGCTGGGACTGCTTTTGTTCCAAATTCCATGATTTTTAGCCTTCAAACCACCAGATTCCTGTGCTGCCAGCTTCCTGCAGCGGGCAGGAGCTGCCCTGGGATGGGCCTGGGGATGAGAATTGGGTTTGGAATCCTCAGGAGATGAAGGGAGTAGATCAGGACACACAGAGGTGACACAAATCCACATTTTCCACCCACACTGAGGTGAATTTTGGGACTTTTTCCAAGCTCCTGGAATGTCCTCTCCTTCCAGAGGATGGGCTGTGCTGTAGGTGACAATCCAGGGACCCAGGGAATGAGTCACAGGAGGTGACAAAACAAAGTGAAAACATTAATTATGTCATTTGTCACCTCAGCTGCTTTCCCAGTTGATAATTACAGGGAAATAAGGCAGGAGATGAAAATAATTTCTCTGGGAAAATGAGGGAAGCTGTGCTCAAACTCCCAAGCCTTTCAACAATGCCCAAGTATCTCTGAGCTTGTAAAAATAAAAAATCTATTCAATACTTTCAAATTTGGATCCAACTGGATGTTTTATTCAAGTAATGTAATTGAAGTAGTAATTAGTGTAGATTTGCTTTCATGCTTAGTCTGTGTATTCTATTTACTGATATTTAGCAACAGAATTTGTATTTACTGATTTTAGGGACAGGAGGGAAGGCACAGGAATGATTTTTATTGTAGGATTTTCACACCTTATCTCCCATTAAACTTTCATCTGTGTTTTATTGATCCAAATCATTTACACTTCCTAAAGGCACTAAAGATCATTCTGCTCATGTGGAATTTTAGCCCCTCTGCTGGTAATTTTTAAAGCAGATTTTTTAAAGTAGTTTTAAAGTTTTTAAAGCTTAAGATAATCTCTTACTCCTCGTTGTTACTCTCATTGTTTTGCATGACAACAGCTGCCCTTGGCTTTGTTTACAGCCACGTGTAATTGCAGTTCTTATCTTTGCTGTTCATGACCAGACCTGAAAATCCTGCTGGTAAATGAACCTGTCAGCGCTTCCCTGCATCCCACAGGACATTCCCAGCTTCCCTGCATCCCACAGGACATTCCCAGCTTCCCTGCATCCCACAGGACATTCCCAGCTTCCCTGCATCCCACAGGACATTCCCACCTCGCAGGGATTTGCTCAGAGCAGGGGGAGTTTCCAGCAGAGCTCACCTGAAATTCCTCTGTCCTGCTTGGCTGAAAGTTTCTGCTTCCCTTCCCTGCTCACTGAAACTGCTTCATGCATGAGTTGAGTTCCAGTCTCTGAGAAGGGAATTCCTCATTCCTCCACTGCTGTTCCCAGTATAAAGCAGAGATATCAGATGAAATTGGATTTATTTGGATGTTTTTCCAGTTTTTTTTTCCAGGGATCAAGGTGTGAATCACCATCTTTCAAACACAAATTCTCAGCAGGGTGTGCAAACAGCAAATATTTCAGTTTCAGGAGTTTCCTTCCATCTCACAAATCTGGAGATGAATTTAAAACTGGCTTTCAAGGCTTTTCACTGCTCATGGGGATTTGTGTCATCCAAAATGTTTCATTTTAGGAAGCTGAATATTTAAAGGGCACAAAATCCCTTCAGTTTCTGGCTTTACCATCAGGCTTTGCTTTTGTCGTGGAACTGAAACCCCGACAAGTTTTAAAATTAATTTCCTCTTTCTGCCTTGGCTTAACCAGGTTCCCATCTTGTATTTAGGAGGAAATAAATTCTGACAGCAACAAGAGTCTTTGTTCATGGTGATGTCCTGCAATGAGCCACAGGAAGAATTCCCAAATCCCTCTGGATTCCCAATTCCCACCACTGCTTTTACCTGCTCTGGGAGCTGAAATAAATGGCCCTGATTGAGATAAATCTGACATTAAATCCTTCAACACCAACTCAAAGCAGTTTTTGTCTGATTTTTATTTAGCCTGGTGTTATTTTGAATTTAAATATTAAGAACTGCATGGGCACAAGGAGTTTTTCCTGAGTTTTTGGCCTTTTCCTTGGAGCAGGGAGCAGCTTTGGGGCCGTGCAGGAACAGCGACATCAGGTGGACTCTGGTGTTCAGCACAGGCACAGGAAAATCAGGAAAATCCTGATTTTCCCATGGATGCTCCTGCAGGAGAAGGGGGAAGGGATGGGATTGGACCCATCTCTGACTCGTCCCAGTGGCATCCAGTGAAATCATTCCAAATCCCAAAAATCCAACAGAAGGAATCTGCACCCTTAGCTCATTTTTAATGGAAAACTTCCTGACACAACATTCCTCTGGAATTCCCTATTTTAGGCTATTCCTAAGAGACTGAAATAAAACTGATTTTGTTGGGAGTTCCCACGGATCAGTGTCTCCATTCCTCAGTTTGGAAGCTCCCAAAAAAGGCCCAGGAGTGTCCCTGGAGTGCAGCCAAGCCCAGGCACCCGGCCTGAGGTTAAAAGTGAAATATTTCACCTCAGCAATTTCCACCTGACCCATATTCAGGACCCCTGCAGTTCCATCAGGCCGTCCACTGAGAGAATTTTAAAGCAGTTGAAGGTGAAATCATCACCTTAAGCTTTTCATCATCAACTCACGAGAATTTTATCTAGGGAAAAAAAAATCAAAAGTGTTTGCACACCCCAACCCCTTTTTCTGTTCATTTTTGCCCTCAGTTACCCAGCTTTTGTGCTGTAAGCTCTGACTTATACAACACTTGGGTTTTTTCACCATTTTCTCTGAGCAAAACTTAATTCCAAAGCTCTGCACAGCTTCTCCCATGAGTTCCAACTCAAAATTCATCAACACCTGGGTGGAAAAGCATCTCTGAGCAGCTCTGACTTGAAATCCAGAACCATTTCTGTTGTATGAAAGGAGCTTTTTGTGGCTCAACTCTGATTTTCAGGAAGAGCTGCAGGGCAAGTGGCAGCCTAAGGATTAAAGCATTTATAACTCCAGTGGCAGTGAAAATATTGGCAAATATTTAATTTGTTGGACACTCCCTGAACCTCTCTGAGCTCCCCAAGGGGCACTGGAAAGTTGAGAAGCTACAAAGAGACCCAGCTTTGGTTCTGGACTCCAGGAAGGAAAACAGAGAGGAGGAAAAGGATTGATGGAAACAGCACAGGTTAAACTCAGTTTTTATTATCTCCCCATCACCATTTTATTAGTGAGTTTATTATTCAGGGAGTTTATTTTCCTGTCCTCTTTGGGCTTCAAGAGCGCAGCTGAATTTTTAAAATGAACTAAAAAATGACAAATCAAAATATCTCTAGAGGTTTTTAATCCTTTATTAATTAATTGCTGTTCATGTTGCTTTTAATCCACGGATCCAGACATGGGATATAATTCAATATTCATCACACTCCATAGGATTTTCCAATCTTTCTGATCAAGGGCTTTCCAGGGAAGTTTTCTTTGTGTAAGGGAACTGAAATTACATTCTTGAGCTTCCCCAGAATATGGATATATGGAATAATCTACCAGTATCATAAAAGGCTTCAAACCATTGTGCCAAAAAATGGGGAAAAGCTTTCCCATGTGAGAAATTAAAGCTGTAACAGTAGGTAGGGACTCTACCTAAAATCCAGGAAACTGCAATAAAATCTTTCCCTCTGGACATCCTTCCTTATTTTCTCCACTGCAGAAATTGCATGGAAAGATCCCTCAGGGATGGGAGGAATTTGTGGAATTTATATTGCAATATTTCCAGCAGAAATTGAACTTGAATTGCTGATTCCCTGGAATATCATCCATAAAATATGAATCCCAGGCCATTATTTTGGGAGTTTTGTCACTTTTCCTGGCCTTGTGATGGTCAGTGATGGTCTGGGGAGTTTTTCCTCCCCAAGGGAATATTTATAATATTTATAATATTTATTGCATGTCAGGCTCTGTCCTTACTCTGTCAGCATTTCTGCTCCCTCCCCTCCAGTGGCATCCTCAGAAATGTGGAGATCTTCCAGCATTTCAGCCAGGCTGATCCGTGGAGCTCCATCATCATCTGTGTCACTCTCCACTGGAATATCTGCATCTGAAAACACACAGAAACCCCCCAAAAAAACAGCTGAGCACAGAAAACAAACCCCAAACAACAGGGAAACCCTAAGGGAAAATGGGGATAAAACAAAGCCTGAAACACCAGGGCAACCCCAAGGGAAAATGGGGAGAAAAACCCCAAAATCAGAGCAACCCCAAGGGAAAATGGGGAGAAAACAAACCCCAAAATATCAGGGCAACCCCAAGGGAAAATGGGGAGAAAAACCCCAAAACATCAGAGCAACCCCAAGGGGAAATGGGGAGAAAAACCCCAAAACATCAGAGCAACCCCAAGGGGAAATGGGGAGAAAACAAACCCCAAAATATCAGGGCAACCCCAAGGGAAAATGGGGAGAAAAATCTAAACAACCAACAAATCATAAGACCAACAAACAAAAAATTCCTCCTAAAAACTCAACAGTCCCCTCATGGAAAAAAAAATGAATTCTGTATCAAAGCCTTCAGCCAGCAGAGATTTTGGGTGCAGGAGGAAAGTTCTTTTTCATGTTAAAAGCAAGTGAAACACATCTGTAAAACACTTTACAGCATTTCTGCAGGCATGAATTGTTTGGAGAATGCAAAGAGAGAATTTCAGTAAAATTATTTTGCCTCCAACATGATTTAGACATAATTTAATTGCACCCAGTGAAGGAGTTCAAAAGGCCTTACTTCTGTAAATGTTGACATTCTTCCTTATGGTCTCATCCTCTTCCAGATCCTCCAGGAAGTCCTGGTATTGTCTGTAAAAGATGTGGGATTTACTCACTTTTCCTTTGGATTTATGGAAATTCAAGCAACAGAAACAAAACCCCATCAGAGCTGAGAGCACTCCCACATTTCCAGCTCGTTCTCGCTGCTGTTTCACCCTCACCCATTAACTCCTAACTCGTTTATCTTTAATATTCTCCTTTTTCCTGCTCAGCTGGAGGTTATTTAGGGGCAGTTTGTCCCTGAACAAGGAGAGCAGATACTGAACCTTTCATCATCGGTGTCTATGGTTTCCCTGTCCCTCTCCAGCTCCTTCAGCTTCCAGTTCCTGCGGCGCTGCCGCCTGGAGCGGTCGTAGCTCTTCTTGATCAGCACCTGCAGGGAAGAGCAGCCCCTTTTTGCACCTCCCAAAATCCCAAATCAGCCCCCAAACCCACATTTGGGCACCCAGAACCAGCTGGGCTGGCACTCAGCAGTGATAGGTTGAGTTTAGTACAGGGAATTTGTCGGTTCAAATGTTTCCCAACATTTGGAAAATGGTCCTGGAGAGACAGACACACACTGGAGTTACAGAGCAGATTTCAGTGGCTGGTAATTGGAATAAACCCCAAAATTACTGAATTATCTAACCATTGATTAGATGGTTATTGATTAGATAAACCTGGTTATTGATTAGATAATCAGGAAAAAAACAGATAATTGATAATTGGAAAAAGCCCCAACAATAAATGTATAATTTAACCATCACTCAAACATTTAAGGAAATAATCCTTCAGAATCAGATGATGCTCAGATTTCACTGTTAATATCCTCTCTTCCTTCAGGCACTGATCAGGATAAAATCCCACTCCCTCCTAGCCTTGGGGAATGGAGAGAACTTTGTACAGGAAAAGGGCTTTTCTTACCACGTCAGGAATGTGCTGGGGGTTCATCTTGTTGGCAAATTCATCATTTAAGTTGCAGTTGGCCAAGTCAAAGCTGAAATAGAAACAGAAGTTTTTATTCTGCTTTACACAACCCCTGACTCAATGTATCACGTTTGTGTTAAAGGGCAGCACAGTGCAAGGTGCAGCTCCTCAGGAAGAGAAACATTTCCAGGTGAATATTTTCCAAATAAACAAATAAAAACCCACATTAATGTGCAGCTTTCACAACTCTGAGCAGCTGCTGCTCCCAAATCCTGTTCTGCTGGCACTTCCCAACCTCTGGAATCCAAACTGCAGCATCCACTGAGCTTCTGCTGGGCTCACAGCACTCATGTTTAAACTTTTTCTGCATCACCTGATCTGTCTAATCTTGCAAAACTTTCACATTTGTTCTCACTCTGTACGATATTCATTGGCAAATAAATAATTAACTGATATTTTAAAAATCCTTCCCATCTATTTGTGGCTGAATTGTGATTCCTGCACTCTGAAGGCAATCAGTTCTCTTATTTCTGACAATTTTTCCATGAAAAGTCTTCCAGAAAAGAGATTTCCTGGACTAGGAGCAGGGTGATTCCACCCCTTTTGCTGCTTTCATTTGCAAATCAGAACAGTTCAGCACTTCCTTGATAACACACGAATTCAGTCATTAAATAATCATTTAATAGAAGTTTCAGAAAAGAAGAACAGACCCCAAGACCAGGTCCCCAGGATTCAGGATGTGCCCCAGGTGAGTGCAGCAGAAATATTGGTGATCTGTGTCCAGCTCCGAGGTTTTCCTGACCCAGGCTTCAGCCAGAGTGTGCTGTGGGAATGGAAAATAAAACATTTCTTAGCCAAACCCAGCTTAACCCCAACATCTGCACTCATTTCAGCTCCACTTGTCATTAAACTTGTGTTCCCAAATCAAATATCCAATGTATCCCTTGCTACTCTTCATTTATCATTCAATAAAAATAAGGAAATAGTCATGGCAATTCCCAGGAATTCCCAAAGGCTGTTTATATAAATAGGCACCTATTTTAGCTTTTAACTGAGAAGATGCATTAATTCTGATTAAAAAAAAATGCTTCAACCAAAGCAATTCAGTCATTAGAGCTGCAAAGTTAGTATTTCAATACCCAGTTAACAGCAGGGTTTAAACTCTTCATGTAGAATTCCTGGAAGTGGAATTCTCGTTGTGCCTGTGTCATTTCCAATCCAAATGGTCCAAGAAAAGCTTTGGACAGCTCTGATCCAGAACAGCCCAGTCTGACCATGCCAGGCAGATCCAGATCATGAATTCAGCTGAGCAGGAGGCCCAAAACATGAATTAAACAAGAATTCTCACCTTGTTTGATCGAGCCCCTGCCCCAGCACCCTTTTTCTTCTCCTGGACCCTGTTGATGTCCATGATCAGGAACTCCTCCAGCTGCTTGGGGTGGAACAGGCTGTGGAAGGGGTGGCGCCAGTAGGTGTTCCCATCCACCTCAGCAACTGCAAAATGATCAGGGAGAGAATTCCTTGTGAAAAAAGAACCAGGAACCAAAATAAAGGCACTGCCAGACAGGTTTTGTTCATCACTGCAACAGTTATTTAGGAAATGACCCATATTGCTGCAGGAGCAGGCTGATGGAGGCTGAGCTGGAACAGAGACTGGGCAGAGCTGGAGAATAAAGCAGAGATTTATTGAAAGGACTTCAGGGTGACCTTGGGCAGGACAAGAGCCTGGCCAGGACTGCACCCAAGGGGGACCCAAAATGGGCACAGAATGGGCACAAAATGGACCAAAAATGGTCCCAAAATGGACACAAAATGGGCACAAAATGGACCCAAAATGGGCACAAAATGGACCCAAAATGGACCCAAAATGGACACAAAATGGTCACAAAATGGACACAAAATGGTCACAAAATGGACACAAAATGGACACAAAATGGGCACAAAATGGACCCAAAATGGGCACAAAATGGTCCCAAAATGGACCCAAAATGGGCACAAAATGGACAAAGGGTCCCCAGGTCTCACCCTTGGATCAGTTCTGGTCCATTTGCACTTTGGGGTTTCCCTGTCCCATCCCAGCCCCAGGGGATGCAGTCCCATCCTTCTTGTCCCTCCCTCAGCCCCCCCTGTTTGTGCTTTTGGGCTGAACACTGTCCCAGCTGTCCTTGGGGTGCAGCAGGGACAGGATTTGTTTTGTGTCCCTGCTGTGTGCAGAGCTGAGTGACCCTGAGGGTGAGCTCAGAGCTGCACCCTGGGCACCACAGAACCTAAAATACATGAAAAATAAAACTGAAGGCATCAGGCTGACCTGTGACAGATTTTACTCAAAGGAATTATCCCCTGCATCCATCCTTTTAGAGGGATTCTGCTGCCCAAGCTCACCAGCACAAACCAAGCAAAGCACACAATTTCTGGTACTGAAGTGGCTAAAAATTCAATCCAGATGCCATCTAACTGCAGAGGAATAAACCTGACCCAGGTAAATGCTCAGAACATCCAGGGCCTCAAACTGAGCTGCAAGTTCTGCCCAGGATCCTACGGGAATCAAGCCTGGAGAACTCTTAGTTAACCACGAAATTTTTGTACAGATAAATTTAACAACATCAAGGTGCAAAACTCCAGGATTTTGTGGAAACAGAGAACAAGCAGGTGGTGAGGAACCCCCAGCCTTACTCTGCAGGGTCCTGGGGTCGATGAGGTGGATGGTGCTGGTCACTCTGATGCACACACAGATCTGGCTCATGTTCCCCAGGCTCTGGGCCAGCTTGGGGGACAGACACACAACGTTGTCCTGCAAACCAACACCAACAAAAACTGCCTCAATTTTTAACCAAAACTTCTGAAATACAACTTTAAACTCTGCATTTTTATATTTCTAGCCCGGGTAACTTCTGCATTTCCCACCTCCAAATCCCAGATCCCAACTCTTCCCATTCCCTCCTCGTTTATTTTGGGAACAAAACACCCTGAGGATGAAGCAGAGGGAAGTTACCTTGCATATGGGAACAATTTCCACAGAGAAAGTGCTTTTGTAGTTGTAGACATTACTGTGAATGTCGTGGGAGATCAAACGTTGGGATGATTTGGATCTGTAAATGGAAATAGAATTTTCAGGGAACAACAGGGACACCACCTGGACCAGAAGATCCTTGGAACAAAGTGTATCTGTCAGAAATGCAAATATGAAGGAAACAGAGGTAAATTTTACCAGGAGATCCCTGGAACAAAGTGTCTCTGTCAGAAATTCAAATATGAAGGGAACAGAGGTAAATTTTACCAGAAGATCCTTGGAACAAAGTGTCTCTATCACAAATGCAAATATGAAGGGAACAGAGGTAAATTTTACCATGCCTAAGTGGAAAATACGGGACTTTTGTAGAAGGGATTTTGTCTGTTTTGATTAAAATACAGATTCCTTACACTTACACTTACAAAATTATTTTAAAACAAAGGATTTAAGAGAATTCCCCTAAGTTCTGAGTACTCAAGGCAGGGTTGCTGTACCTGCATGGAACAGTACACTGAAGGAAGTCCACCATCTTCTGGGCATGTTGCTTGGAGGAGTAATAAAAATCCAGGCCATCTGAAAAGAAAGGAAATAAATCAATTTCTAGAATATTTTATCAAATATAATTCATAGGCTTTTCTCTCCACTGCTCCCAGCACACACACATGAGAACATCCATCATAAATCCAGGTTACTCTGCCTCCACACCCACTCACCATGGATTTCTTTGATCCTTAGGGTGTTTTGGTGGAGCCTGTGCTTCAAAATCAGCTGCTCCAAATAGTAGAAAGTCTTCTTGTGCACAGTCTAAAACCAAAGAAAAGCATCAAGGTTATTTAAGAAGCATCAAGAACAAAGCAGGATCTCTGAAGAATAAACATTTATATGAAGATATCACCTAGAGGAGGAATATCCAAGTCAACAAAAAGATTTCTGAGTACTCTACTTATCCCAAATTATTTAAAGCTTCCATTTCTCTTCCATTTTTTTGTGAAACTGGCTGCTAGAGAGATCTATTTCCTTTAAAGAAGATTTAAATATTTGTGCCATTGATTTCAAACTACCTTAAAATACAGGAGAGTGTTTAGTTATCCACACAAGATCCTCCTGCCAGCATCATTTTCAAGAATGTTAATACTGGACAGCAGAAAGTTTTTCTAAACTGAGTAAGAAAAAATTAACAACCTTGAACACAAAACATATCCCTGTGGCTAAGTGTGAGTACATTTTTGTCTGAGAAATCCAGAAAATCACCCAATTCTTTGCCTGATTGTTCTGGCACCATCAAATGAAAATCCAGTTTGCCTCTACCTTTTGCCTGACTTGCACCACAGCTTTCCAGAAATCCTTGGCTTCAATCCTGTGACAGTCCTCACACATCTGAGACTGAACAGTGTACTCCACCACAAACACCTGCTGCAGAACTGCCCCATTTATCACCTGCAAAACAAAAATGGTCAAGGTTTAAGCTCTGCTTGGGTCACAAATAACAACAATATTTTCCCATCTTTACTGGAACAGACAATAACTTTCTTCATTCTGATGAATGGCACTTTAGTGACAAGATTTAGGCAGGATAAAATTTAATAATAAGAAAAATAATAATTAAAAAATCCTGTTGTTTGCCATAAAAGCTTTTTAAAAGCCACAGGGAGAAGGCTGTGCTGCAGTTACCTCTTTCTGAACAGTCAGTTTGATCTTCAGCCTCTTGGAATGCGGCTCTGTCCAAATGAATCCTGCATCAATCAGCCGGACCTGCCCGTGGGGAAGGACAAGAGCTCAGTGAAACCAAGTCTAACTCCACAAACACACAGTGAAGAAGTGGATAATCTTAATTAAAAAAATATATATTAATATCCCAAATCCAATTAATAGTGCTTAGTTAGAATTATTCTAACTAAGGTCAATCTCAGGTCTTTTCCTCTAATAATATTCTGAACCTAAGGGATGCTTTATTCAACTTATACATGTGCATTTCAGTTTAATCTATATACAGACCTCTGCAACCCTTTTTATATCATCATAACGTGAGTACAAATATTGCATAAATAATTTCTGAAAGGTGCAAAACCCTCTGAAATTGAGGTACATTAAAAACACATCAGCTTCCCTCAGTTCATTCTGCTCAGTTCTCTACAGCAGCAATTGTGATCAGGCTGTGAAATCCAGCAGGAGCAGCTCTCACCTTGCTCAGGGAAGCTTTGATTTTCTTCAGGCACAAAGCCAGGAGCTCTCGGGATTCCAAGGCACACTGGATCCAGGTTCCTGGGGGCTGGAGATACCTGGGACACAGGGAGCATTTTACAGCACGTGAAAGCTGCTTGAGCACCTTAAACCACTCCAAGGATGGGCAGCTATTTCCAAAAGCTTCCAGTTTAGTGACAACAATGCAGCTACAACTTTTAGGATCACAGAAAATCATGGGAAAGTGTCTGAGGTGACTGAGTTCACTCCCCCAGCACCGCCAAGGCCACCCCTAATCCACATCCCCGAGTACCACATCCACAGGGCTTTTAAATCCCTTTAAATCCCTTTAAAAGGGATGGGGATTCCACCAGTGCCCTGGGCAGCTGTGCCAGGCTGGACAACCCTTTCCATGGGGAATTTTTCCCAATATCCAAACGAACTCTTCTCCTCTTGGAAGAATTTTTCCTAATATCCAAACGAACTCTTCTCCTCTTGGAAGAATTTTTCCTAATATCCAAACAAACTCTTCTCCTCTTGGAAGAATTTTTCCTAATATCCAAATAAACTCTTCTCCTCTTGGAAGAATTTTTCCTAATATCCAAACAAACTCATCTCCTCCTGTCAGGGAGTTGTGCAGAGCCAGAAGTTTCCCCTTAAGCCTCCTTTTCTACAGGCTCAGCCCCTTTCCCGGCTCCTCCTCACCAAACTTGTGCACTTTTTACCTCCCTAAATCCCGAGCCTGACGCATTCCGAGCTCATTCCAGGGGCATTTTGCTGCCATTCCCCGCGATTTGGCGGCCGCTCACCTCTCGCACTGCTTGCAGAAGTGCACCGTGCCCTGCTTGGGGATGCCCTCGGTGATGTCCACCTGGGCCCGCAGGCAGCCCACGCACATGTTGGCCGGGTTGGAAGGGATGGGGACGCCGCACTGGCAGCACAGGCTGGGACACGGGGACAGAGAAAGGCACAGTCAGACACGGCCACGGCCACAGCCACCCCCGGACCCCGCCACGGCCACAGCCACCCCCGGACCCCACAGCCA
>VXBR01010287.1:16804-36598 GCA_013400215.1 Cisticola juncidis | reverse complement strand
GAACCTTCCTGGAGAACCGTGAGGGAGCCATGGGCAAACCGTGAGGGAGCCATGGGCAAACTGTGAGGGAGCCGGGATGGAGCTGCCATGGAGAAACGGGCGGGAACCGTGAGGGAGCCATGGAGGAGCCCTGAGGGAACCTTCCTGGAGCTGCCATGGAGAAACGGGCGGGAACTGTGAGGGAACCATGGGGAAACCGTGAAGGGGCCGGGATGGAGCTGCCATGGAGAAACGGGCGGGAACCGTGAGGGAGCCATGGAGGAGCCCTGAGGGAGCCATGGAGGAGCCCTGAGGGAGCCATGGAGGAGCCATGGAGGAGCCCTGAGGGCCCATGGAGGAGCCATGGAGGAGCCATGGAGGAGCCCTGAGGGAGCCATGGAGGAGCCCTGAGGGAGCCATGGAGGAGCCCTGAGGGAGCCATGGAGGAGCCCTGAGGGAGCGCGGAAAGCGCCGTGAAGGAGCCATGGAGAGGAGAGCAGGAATCGTGAGGGACGTACGCTGTTACAATTAATTAATTAAGAATTAAATGGTGATTTCTTTTACAAGGATGGGCCAGTACAGTCCGCTCGGTTTATATTCCATTTGTGATGTACCATGAGCACCGTTTGGAAGGGAGGAACCGCCGTGGCAGGGGGTCAGAATGATCTTTAAAATCGTTTCCAACCCAATGCACTCTGTGGTTTTATAATTCTGTGATACCAAGATTTGTTCGTGGATCAGCATTTGTTTCCTGCAGGTTATGCTGGAGAAAAATAAAGCTGAATCGCATCAACACATTGTGTGGGATTTATTTACTGTGGTAACATCCTGATAAAAACGAAAAATTCTTTCATTCGAGGACTGAAAATCACAGCCTGTCGAGCTGTCTGCCATGCTTTTAATTCTTTGGAACATTTTTCTTTGGTGCACTGCTTGTGTTCACAGAGTTACTCACTTCTGCTCCTTTGAAATGAAATTTCTTTACAGACCTCTCTGGAGAGACTCACTATGGAACATGTTATTAAAAACAATGAAAGGAAAAAGCACAAGAAAAAAAGAGAAATGTTTCCCTGCTCTGAAGTTTTGTTTCAGAACCTCTGCTACACAGTGGGTGTGACATAGTTTTTACTTTGAAGCCCTGATGAATCACTGGATCTTTGATTTAGGAAATAAAACATTTCCAGGCGGGCATTTGGAGAGGGGTAGGACAAAGCCTGTCCTTTGTGGCAGCCACATCTTTGAAGCCACTGGGAGGAGAACTGAATCCTGATAATGCTGGAAAAGTTTCTGCTGCAGACTTATTTTCATCGCAAATTTATTTTCTCCACCTGGTTCTGGTGCTAATGTACCAAATGCCACTTTAGCTCAAGGTACAGCCTCAGTGAATATCTGAGCTGGGTTCTTTGTACTCATCAAGGTTCTTTGTGTTGCCCCTGCAAGCTCTGGTTGTCCTCTGGTTGCCGTGAAAAATTTGTGTGTTTTAAGCTGTGTTACAAACACTTCTGATGGATTTTAGATTTTTTGCACAAAATGAGGTAAAAAGCAAAGCAGCCTGAATCTCACCCCTTGTGAAGGGCCTATCAGTTTGTACTGATTTCTTTTGTGTTTTTCAGTGAGTATTAAATGCATTGATTTTATTTCAGTGAATATTAAATGTATTGATTTTATATAGGAGTTTTCTTGCCTCTACTGCCATATTCTTTCACAGCATTTAAAGGATTTGTGTGATAGGCAAGGACAGCAAGCATACCATTTGAATATGTGTAAAATTAAAAAATTTAACACTATTTAAAAACAATATGGATAGGTTGTCAGGCTTATTTGTAGGTGGCTTTGCCCTCAAGAAAGTCCCTGTAGGTGTTTTTGGGAAAGCTCAAGTGCCAAAGCCAGAAAAACCAGGAGACTGTGCCAGTGGCAATGTGCAGCTTCATTTTCAGTAGGAAATAATGGAATGGTAAATGGAAAATATCCCTGTGATTAATTGAACAGACACCTGAGGTCACTATTCCCCCACATAAACTGTATCCAGGAAAGGAGGAGCCCGAGGAGCTCCTGGGACCTCTCCAGTTGGAGCTGCCCTGACCTTCCCAAAGAGGGTTTGTTCTGGGCTGCTGTTTCCATTACCTGTGCTCATTTCAGTGTGAAACTCCCAGGAATTTCAGAACAGAACCAAACAGTGTTTCACACTTATTTTTTTCCTATTCACTCTCATATAAATTGGGGTTTCAGAGCAGTATGCATAGCACCTCCACGTCACAACTATGAAAATATCCTCATTAAACTGTAGGATTTTAATAACAGCATCCAGATGGAAGCATGGGAAGGGCTGTAATAACAATAATAATAATAATAAGCAATAACAATAATCCACATTTCTGATCTTTACTGGTGAATTTTGAGGAAGATCCTGGTGACACCCACTCTGTGTTTGTAGCTGTTGAGGTCCCCAGCGTTCACACATTCCCGACAATTTTGCTCCTTTTTATGAAGTCAGGATTTAGAGGAACGGAGCAGTTTTCATTCAAGAACAGAGGAGTCACCAGGATCCAGAGAGGGGAATTAAAGGCAAGGGCGTTTTATGGGAGCTGTTTCACGATCCAAGGTGGATCCTGGCAGCAGCCCCCGGTGCCACCGGAGACATTCCTGGGCAGGAACAGCTTGTGCCTATCCCCGGGGTGGCAACTCCCAGATTTATTCCCAGCCAGGATCTGGCTCCCAGTTTGTAATCAGACATCTGCAAGTGGTCTATTCCTTTGGAAAGCAGGGCTCTATTCCTTTGGAAAGCAGGGCTCTATTCCTTTGGAAAGCAGGGCTCTATTCCTTTGGAAAGCAGGGCTCTATTCCTTTGGAAAGCAGGGCTCTCCTTGTCACAGATTGCAGCTGGGAACTTGCAAACTGATAATTCCAGCCAGGGCTGCTGCTCCAGCTTGTCTTCTGCAGTCTGAACAGCAGGAATAACATTCCCTGATTCCTCTGGGACTCAGCACTTCCAGGGCTGCTCGCTGTGTATTCACCTGCACTAAATTTACAGGGATAATGCTCCAATTATATTCCAGTTCTTGCCTGTTTCTTCAGTTCTGTGAGGAATCCAATTAGCAATCCAATTTTGAGTGCGAGCCACGAGAGTTATCACTGCTGAACTTCAGCGGCAGCAACAAAAGCAGCCAGAACTCCTTTAAAATGTTTTTGTGGCAGGGATGGGGTATTGTGACATTCCACTCTCAGCCGATGGAGCTGAAACTCTGTTGCATCACCAGCGTTAATGAGCGCTGGCACAGCACAAAGCCCGCGGGTTGGCTTCCTTTCCATGCGTGTGTGGAAGCTGCACGTCCAACATGCTGGCTGCGGTGCTGGATCCCTCTGGAAGTGCTCCTGTGGCAGCAGAGGGGGATAATTCCCAGCTGGGAGTAGCTGGGAGCTCCGTGTGCCCGGACAAATCTGCTGGGATTGTGCAGTCGGGGGAGCAAACAGCATCCTCTGCTTCCGAAATCCCTGGGACCTTTAAAAACTCTGCTGGGCTGTTGTGTTCTTACAAAGAGCAGAATTTTTCTTAGTTGCCCTGATGAACCAAAATAACCATATTGAGCTGCTCAAACAAGACATCCCAGATTAATGAAAGTAGAATTAGATTGGATATGAGGGAGAAATTGTATCCTGTGAGTCCCTGTGAGGGTGCCCAGAGAAGCCGTGGCTGCCCCTGGATCCCCAGGAGTGTCCAAGGCCAGGTTGGACAGGGCTTGGAGCAGCCTGGGACAGGGGAAATTGTCCCACCCAAGGCATGGATGGGATTTAATTTCCCTTCCAACCCAAACCATCCTGGGATTCAGTGGTTCTATGAAATAATTGTGATAACTCAAACATTGTGGTTTATCCTTCCTCGATAAGCACAGACAGCCATGGCAAAGGTTTCACTTTAAGGCAGAACATGGACAGGAGCCAGGAGGTGTTACTTTCATCCTGGTGTGTTTGTTACCAGGCTGCCCTAGGCCTGAACCTCAGACTAAGAAATAATTGTTTTAAAAAGGTAAATATTTGCTCATCAGAACACGAGAGGGATCCGAGGATGGTTGTACAGGAGCTGTTTGCTTTCCACTTGCCTTTGGTAATCTTCCGTGTCCCAGTTAAAACATCTCATCCCATCAAAGGAATTCTGGTGAGAGGTGGGGTGAGCTGAGAGCTGCCTTGAGAGGACAAGTGTGGGCATCAGGAGAGGTTCATGTTGGATATCAGGAAGAATTCCTTCACTGAAGGAGTGGATAAACACTGGAATGGACTGCCCAGGGCAGTGATGGAGTCACATCCCTGGAAGAGTTCAAACAACGCTGGATGTGGCACTTTGGGATATGGTTTAGTAGGTTGAAGGCTGGACTTGATTTGAGATCTTTTCCAACCTCAATAATTCTGTAATTCTGTGATCAGGAAAATGACTGTATTTTTCCCTCTGAGTTCTCTGATGAGAGAGCATGAGAACAGCGATATGCAGGTCAAAATATTTTGCACATTGTTCCTGTTCAAAAGCTGCACATAAAGATTATGGGTAGAGTTGATATTTCTGGACTTCACTTGCCTCACTCTGTCTGGCTGGAGACAAACACAGGGAAAATGCCAAAAATACAGTTCAGTGAATGAAGATTGCTTAAACAGTCAGGGAAGGAGAACATGGAAAAAGGAGGAGTGGGAGGAGGAGGACAGGGACACTGTCCACCCAGACCACTGGCACATTTTAGGTTTAAGCATCTTCCCAGTGGCAACCTAAGATGTGCTAAATGAAATTACAATTAACTCCTTCTTAACTATTTATTATTTCTTTTTGCTGTCTCCACTATTCTCTGATGGCATTTACATGTGATGATTATTCAGCAAGATAAATTCCCGGGGGGAGGTGTCGCAATTGTCGTGGGATTTATCTTTTCCCACCTCTCCCACCTCGCTGGCACAGGCACGACACGGGGTGCTGACACATCCCTGGGAAAAGGTGTTTGTGCAGGTCCTGCTCAGCCAGAACATTGCAAAACCAGGACTCACTGCAGGGCCCAGGGAGTGGAAACTTCCCCAGCTGATCCCAGTGCTGCAGCTCATCATTTATTCAGCAGTTTCTGCATTTATATGAAAGATGATCCCAGTGATTTCTTGGGGAAAAGAAATCTTCAATTTCTTTTGGCCACGGAGCCAGGGCTGCTGCAAGGGGCTGTTTTAGTGCCCAGCTCCTGGGATGGATGGAAGGGATTGGAGAGGAATGCTTTGGGTTGGAAGGGACTTTAGAGCCCATCCAGTGCCACCCCTGCCGTGGGGACACCTTCCCCTATCCCAGGTTGTTCCAACCCTGTCCAGCCTGGCCTTGGGCACTTCCAGAGCTTCTCTGGGCACCCCGTGCCAGGGCCTGCCCACCCTCACAGGGGAGGATTTCTCCCAAATATCCAGCTCTGATGCTGAACTGGGTGGGGGCTCTGAGGTGTTTTGGTGCCACCTAAATACATCTGTGATAGGGAAGAGCATTTGGGTATCCAAATTAGCCCAAATTTGGATAGCAGTTACCTGTGATTGTTGGCTAGCACGTGAGGCACCTGTAGCCAGCTGTGGAGGGTTTGGGCACGGGAAGCACTTGGAATTTTTTGATGTGTTTCCACACCAAGCCTGAGGCAGCACAGGCTGCTGGGTGTGGGTGCCCACACCTCTGATTCCACTTGATTTCACCTTTAATTCTCATGTGGGGAGAAATATTGAACAGGAAATCAAAAATGTGTGAAGAGAACTTCCTGGGATGTATTACTTACCTGAAGTGAAATACCAGACATATCCCAAACTTCCCCTGAGCAAGGCCAGGGACACCATCGTGTCCAGAGCTGGATTAGTTTGCAGCATCTTTTTTTGAGCTGTCCCTTCATAAATCACTCAATCTCTGCATTTGGCAGATAATTACTGCCTCAGCAGGCTTCTCTCTTGTGCAATCTGTGCCTGTGGGAAATGCAGGGAGCTGCTGGAGCCCTTTCCTCTGCCAGCCTGATGGGTGAGGCTGCTGCTCCCCATCTTTAATTATGGAGCTGCTGCAATCCCATCCCAGCCCTTTCCATGCCAGGCTTTTTATCCTCACTTGTTTTGTGTCAAATTCCCCCTCATGAACATTTTCCCCCCCTTTTCTTTTTTTTTTTTTTTTTTTTTTTTAAAGTACCTAAAGCTCCTAAAAGTTCACAGAGTGTAACTCATCCTTGGGTATGACCTCAAAATAAAGAGATATTTCTGATTTATTCCATGATTACAAAGCAAAGATAGGAACTGCCAGAAAAAATAACGGGAACAGCACCCTGGCTGCCAATGGATCTATTCCTGACCCTGCCACAATTTACCTTCATTTCCTCCCTCTTTGCTCAGTCATTGTAAGAAAAGCAGAATATTTTTTTTTAATATGAATTCGCCAGATTTACCCTATTTTCTGTCATGTGGATATTTCATCTCTTCTCCTTGTCCTGATTCCTGACATTTTCCTCTTGCCTGAGCATATTCCAGCACTGAGATTCTTATTTTGATGCAGAGTGTGTATGGTTTTAATTTCATTTTTAAACCCAAACTAACATGTATCAATAACTGAGGAGGGCTATAACTTACATTAGGTCAAATAAAAAAATTTCCATGGCCTATTTTGAGCTTGGACCTCTTTATTCCAATAAAAAAGGAGGTCCTGGCTATCCTGGCTGTACTGAAACCCCAGGATCAGCAGAGTTTATCAGCTCTTACCTGTCCTGATGGAGCAACTGCTGAAACAAGGGTGGGGCAGGCAGGGATGATGACAAATAGGAATTCTCCTTAATTCTGCCCTCCACCCTGAATCAGAGCCTTCCAGCCAGGGAGTTCCCCTGGAAGCTGCCTGGAGGTATTCTCAGGATTTGGGCTCCCTAAATTCAGATAAAAGTTTGTTTATTGGGAGGAATGTGAAGGACAAAGTTGTGCCTTGAACCAGGGTTTAGTGCAGGCTGAGTTTTCCTTGCTATGTGTGAGGACAGAGGGAAGAGGAGCCCAATCTCCTTTTCTCTTTCCCTGGTGGAGTCGTGGGACAAGCTCAGATCCAGATTTGGAGCACCTCAGGAGGGATCAGACCTCCCTTGTCAGCTCACAAACACTGAATTTTCAGTTTCCTGGGGTTATTTTCACTGAACATTTCAGTAATTTCAGCTCTATGATTCCCTTGACCACAAGTTTGCAGCAGGGCTGGTTCAATGTTGGATCTGAGAATTTGCACTTTGAGTCCAGCTTTGCTCCTGACTTCCCAGTTTTTCTGTCTGTTGTATTTTTCTGTCTGTATTTCAGGCTATAGCTTGAAAATAGTTACATGCTGAAAATGTTATAGTTTGGTGTTTGAGGGAAAAAATAATTGCAATTATTTGAGTAGGGGTGAGAGGACAGGGCTGCTTTTGCTGCGTGAATTTTGATCATTCTGTGTGATTAAGAGAAAGTGAATTATTCTGTGTTCTGTAATATTTCATTTGCAAATCTGCCTGTTCTGCTTTAATTTCAGTGCTCAGCCTGGCACGTGGCCACTTGTCCATGTCTGTGCCCTGGGGTGCAGCAATTCATCTGGGAGAATTGTCCCAATTTTGGCTCTCACTGCTGCTGAATGATTTGCTATTCATGTGGTTCTGCTGACTCTTCTACACCTGCTGGGCTTCTTTTACCACGGCTTAAGCAGTTGTGTGGATTTTTTCCCTAACTTCCAAATACTTCAGGAATTAAATTTGGAAGTGGAGCATCTGAAGTAGGAATTTTAGATTATGGCTGATCACAACGATGAGAAAACTTAAAAAAAAGAAAAAAGAAAAAGAAAAAGAAAAAGAAAAAGAAAAAGAAAAAGAAAAAGAAAAAGAAAAAGAAAAAGAAAAAGAAAAAGAAAAAGAAAAAGAAAAAGAAAAAGAAAAAGAAAAAGAAAAAGAAAAAAAAAAAAAGAAAGAGCTTGTTTAAGATTTCAAAATTGCAGGAGTACAGGATTTTTTCCTGGAATTCTGAGTAAATTGGACACTCAGACATGCAGGAGCACTGGTGATGATCCTGATCCCTGTGTTCCCTGGGCAGCAGCACTAAGGAAAAGGTCCTTGGGAAGCTGTTTTTATTGGTTTTGGGTAAAAGCTGCCCTCAGGGGCCTTGGGAGGAAAATTCTGGAGGTTCATGCTCTGGGCACGTTGTGGCCCTCAGTAATGGATTTGGGAGGTGATCCATGAAATTGGGCAGGAAACCTTTATGGCAGGATAAATGGGAGTTGTGATGAGATGAAATTAAGAAAATGAGTTTTAAACAAGAGGTGTATGGTGCTGGCCAGCTGAGCCCCAACATTTCTCATCTCTTAAATTAATGGGGCATTTGTACTTTCAGGGTCAGTGCAGCTGGAATTGGATCATCTCCTGTTCTGTTTTTGTTCCCTTTTTCACTGCTGGATTGTTGGTGCTGTTTGCTCTTTTTATTTGGATTATTTTTGGTCTGAACACTTCCAGCTGCTGTGCTACAATTAGCCCAGTGGAGCAATTAACCACAATTAACATGGAGCTATAATGAAGCAGGAGAAAAGAGCCTGACATCATAACCCTCACAAGGATGCTGTCACCCTTGTACTGGGCATACTGGTGTTACTGGGAGCTCCAAAATTCCACCCTCCCACCTTAGTTTGCAGCTGTGATCCCATGGAAACCTCTTCCCCTTGTCCAGGAATGGTTTTTTTTTCCCAGGGAAAAGGATTTCAGAGCTGGAACAGTTTCCTAAGCTGTGGTGTGGTCTCAAGCTGTCAAAAGTGCTATCTCACCTCCTCTGTCTTTTAGCTGGGGAAAAAAAAATTGCTTCTGTTCCCTGCTGAGTGCCAAAAATCCTTTGAAGCCTCCTGCTGGAACCCAGTGGTTTGGAATATTAAGTAGATAAATTATTCCAGCTTTTCTGGATGCAAGGAGGAGTAAAAAGGGCTGGGAGAATCTCAAAAGGTTTTAGCAGAGATTATTTCCAGCAGCTTCTTTCCTTCCCAATAAACACCCATTGCCTAAACCCTTTAAAATTTAGTAAAGAAGGTGAATAATTCACACAATTATTCACACAAAAATGCGTGAATAAATGTGAAAAAATGTTATTCACACAAAAAATGAGTTTTCACTGGGTTAAAACTGCAGGAACCCTCCCCAAAAAGCACCTGCTGCTGTTTCCCTGCCACTTCCTGCACCTCCCAAAGGCAAACAAAGGGAACAGGCACAATAAGGAAGAAAAATAGAAAAAAGCTTTGCATGGATGCCACCATGGGAGGGCAATGGCAATCCTGAGCGTGTCCTGTTTGCCAAGGGCAATGTTTAAAGAGCAATATTCCATGGGGTGTGTGCTCCTGCAGATAGGAGCCACAACCTTTGCATTCCCGTGGAAAACTTCTCCTTGTGCTCTGAAAGTTGAGTTTGGTGTCATGGGGAAGAAATCCACTTTTGAGGAATTAAAAATGAATGGGAATGGGACTGATGAGGAGGTGCCCTGGCACTCACCCCATCGTATTTATTATCCAGAAGAGCAGAAACTTTGGATATAGAATCTAAACCCACTTGGAGATAGGATTCATACCAACTTGCTAAATAAATATTCTTAATTTTTCACCCCCAGCGTTGAGATTATAACTTTCAGTCTATTTTACAGACACTTTTCAGAGGAATTGTCACAGGTTTTACCATTTTTCATCTCCTCCAGTGCTGTGTTCATTATCCAAGTGTGATTACAGCTTGGCACCTTGTATTTGCAGGTCACAACTGTGATAAACTGTCAGGACAGCTCCTGCTGGAGCCCAAACCTCTCAGCTGAGCCCTCAGCACACTCAGGAATTTGTTGCCTTAATTTGAAGCAGATCACAGGTTTTTTCCCCTCCAGAAACAGGAGAGGTCTTGGGCTGGAGTTCACCCCAGATCCTTTTAAAGGATTCTCAAGCCTTGCCCCAAAACATTCACCACAAAAGAATCCCTCTGCCATGGTGCCAGCCTGGCCCACACACCCCCAGAATATTTATGAATTAATGGAAAACACAGAAGAGCCATCATGCAGCCACAGGTTGGTTTTGAAGAATAAAATTTTATTTTCCTTTTGGCTGAAAAAACTGCATACACATGTTCAGATCTGGGCAACCTTCACCACATGTCTTCGTTTCCAAACCAACTTGTGCTTTGAAGCATGCAGGAACCCACTGCAGCTTGAGAAAGAAGTTAAGAGGGTTTTTTTTTCTTTTTTTTTTGTTTAATCTAGAGCTGTGCAAACATCCTTGGAAAGCTATTTACATTTTGCACCTCTCACTTCTACTAACAGGAGCATCAGCTGGTGGAGATGTGCAGTGTGCAGCTGTAATTTATGATTTGGCATCCGCGTTTGATTTGTGTTGAATGAAAACCAAACAAACCTCCCATTGTTCCAAAACCTCCCCACAGGCAATGGTAATAAATCTACTTTCCTCTTGGTAAAGGAGATCTCTCTAAGCCTTCCCTGCAGGTATTAAAATATTGTCACTCTGGATCCTCTTCCCCTGGTGCTGATTTGCAATTTGTTGCCTTGGTGAGTGGGAGCAGCAAGAAAAGATTTTGTTTTTCAATCAGAGGAGGCAGGAGGGCACTGAGACAGAGCAGGGCTGCTCCTTCCTGTCAGCCTCACAGAACTGCAAGATGAGGTGGAGAACTTTCTTCAAAAACAAAATATTTTAGACCATCTGAACTCAGCTGCAGGAACTTAGATGTGGAAAAAGCTGGATTTAAGTTCATCATCTGTTGCTTTCTCTTCCAAGTTCCTCTCCCATCCATTAAAGCCTGAAAGTCAGAGATGAGCACTGCAATCCTGCTGGGTATCCTCATTTTTATCTCCTCTGACCTGCCCACTGGGCTGTGCTGGTAGAACTTTGGGTGTGAGGAGCCACCAGAACAATCTCTGCCAGAGAGGTTGGATGGGGCTGCAGGGTGCTGTGCCATTCCTGGTGTCCCATTCCCAGAGTGTTTGGATGGGGCTGCAGGGTGCTGTGCCATTCCTGGTGTCCCATTCCCAGAGTGTTTGGATGGGGCTGCAGGGTGCTGTGCCATTCCTGGTGTCCCATTCCCAGAGAGGTTGGATGGGTCTGCAGGGTGCTGTGCCATTCCTGGTGTCCCATTCCCAGAGAGGTTGGATGGGTCTGCAGGGTGCTGTGCCATTCCTGGTGTCCCATTCCCAGAGAGGTTGGATGGGGCTGCAGGAGCGGGAGCTGCTCGGATCCTGTGCCATTCCTGGTGTCCCATTCCCAGTGTTTATGGAAGAGGGGCTGTGCTGGGTGCCTTGCTCTGCTCTCCAGCCCCGAAGGTGAAGCAAGCAGCGTTTTCCTAAGAGCCAAACTTGAGCACAAACAGATTTCACAAAGCTGCTGGGCCCTGCTGGGGCCAGCTCAGTTCAGCACCGCGCCCTCGGGCTGGGAGCCGAAAATCTGGGAGAAGAATTGCAAGGCCAGGCGGACATGGATGGGCACGAAGACGTAGGCTGTGTACACCACCATGGCCAGCACGGTGACAGTGATGGTGTGGAACATGGACTGCTCCCAGGGCTCCAGCACGTAGCTGCACGTCACCAGCAGGTACTGGTAGTACAGCCAGTACAAATAGTCCTTCACCCTCTTCACATCCATCTTCAGCTCCACAGGGCTTGGAGAGTGCCTGGAATGAGAGGGAAATTGGGGTTACAGCTGGGGTGTCCCATGGGAGCAGCACACACCAAGGTATCAGTGCCAGCAGAAGGAGAAGGAGAATTTAGCAGGGGCTGTCTCTGTGACCAACTTTTCTTGCAGGGGTTCAGACTGGGGACAAAGGCACTGCTGCTCTCTGGCTGGGTATGAATGGGAGCTGATTCCTTTCAGATAATTTATTTGAAGGCAGAATTCCAGAGAGAGAGGCCTTAAAGCCTTGGAAAATGCTGCAAAGCCTTCAATAAAAGTGGACTGGCTGGCACAGAGGGACTCCCTGGGAGCCAAAAAGTGTCTGGGTTTAGACTTTGTGCAAAAAGAGCAGCACTTTCCACGGGGAGGGTGGGAAGGGGAAGGAGGAGGAAGGAGGAGAAGGAGAAGGAGAAGGAGAAGGAGAAGAAGGAGAAGGAGAAGGAGAAGGAGAAGGAGAAGGAGAAGGAGAAGGAGAAGGAGAAGGAGAAGGAGAAGGAGAAGGAGAAGGAGAAGAAGAAGGAGAAGGAGAAGGAGAAGGAGAAGGAGAAGGAGAAGGAGAAGGAGAAGGAGAAGGAGAAGGAGAAGGAGAAGGAGAAGGAGAAGGAGAAGGAGAAGGAGAAGGAGAAGGAGAAGGAGAAGGAGAAGGAGAAGGAGAAGGAGAAGGAGAAGGGCCATCACACTCTCTAGGATTAAGGGATTTACACTGGGGTTGGGGCTGTGCTGGTTAAACTCATCCCTTCCGTGGGTAAATCCCTGCTAATCCTGAGCCCTGCCTGAAGAAGCTCAAGGCTGGAGCACTGCTGGAGATGCTGGAAGCTCTGAGTGACCACAGACTCCTGGGCATCTCCATCCAGAGCTGGTTAAGGACAGCCACAAGCAGGAAAAACATCCCCAATATCCTGATTTTACTGATATTCCATCCTGCAGCCTCCCCATCATCACTTGGAGGGCCACATGAATAAAGGATGAGGCAGTTAAGATAATGAGCAGCCCTTTGAATTTAACCAAAGCCCTTGACACCCTTTTTTCCACCCTTTTTTTCCAGGGATTGCATTTCCCTGCAGCTCCAGCACAACCTGGCTTTCTTTGGTTCTCCCAGGGGAGAAATTCCATCCTCAGACTCCTGGAATTCCAGGAGGAACACGAGCTGCCTTCGTGCTCTGTGGTCTCCTAATGAATGATGGAGGTTGGGATAAGTGAAAGGCAAAAGCAAATTACAGCCTGTGCCCTCAGCACCGACACACTTCTGCATTTCATCCAGCCTGAGCCTGCCAGGGAGCTGAGCAGGGAGAACACAGCTCCAGCTGCATAATTTATAAAGGAAAACACGGGAGGGAGGGGAATAAAATCCATTCTAAAGCAGCTGCTGAGACAAGGATCCCCCGAGGCACTGGCACACAGATCCCTTGGGGAAGGGACAATTTGCATCCCTTGGGAAAGGACAATTTGCATCCCTTGGGGCCCGTTAGGAGGGATAAGGAGCAGCCCAAAACCCCAAACCTCCAGAGGTCTATGGCAGCTTTACCACCCAAATTAATTGCGGCAGCAATCAAAGGGAATGGCAGATTGTTAGGTGAACTTTGGAGGCTAAAAAATCTGTATTTTAAACAGGATTCATCCTAGAGAGGCTTCACTTCCATGTGTTTTATCCCATTCCTGCTGGCACTCCCACTTGAAAGGGCCCTGAGTTTATTCACTCATCAGTTCCCACTATTGCAGAGCAGCAGATAATTTGTTCTTATGCAATTTTAACTCAACACCACTTCATTTACAAATCTGGGTTTAAACATTCAGCGGTGTTGGGGAAATGCCTTCCTGTTTAGAGGCCACGGGACTGTTACAGCTAGCTATGGGTGAAATGAAGGGAATTCTGCTCCTGTTAAGCAATTTTCAGCATTTGCACCTCCGAGAGAAAAAAAAAACCTGCAAGAAGAGAAACCTGTAAAGCAGCTTTGAGTGTTTTAAGTGGCTGCCTGATTTTCTTGCTTGTTGACACACGTCTCTGATTAGGGCAGCTAAAAAGATAAGTCATCATCAACTATCAAGGTTTCATTTCAGAGCATGCCTAATCACCCAAATTTCTTCATTAATGACCTTATTTTCTGGAGTCACAGTTAGCTGGGAGTTAGAAGATGCCAGTTTTAGGTCCTTTAATATGTAATTTCTGCTTTGAGCAGCTGGGATTTGGGGAATTTTGATCATATTTTCAATCTGCAACTCTGACCCGTAGCCGGACAGCTCCTGCTGGGAAATTCCTGTGGAAAGAAACATTCTTGTAGGGGAACTGGGAGAGACTGGTTTCCAAAGAATGCTTGAAAAGCACTTTATGCCCCCAGCAGAAGGGGTTGGTCGAGTTATACACACAGGGAAAAAGATTTCCAACAAATATTCAGGAAAAGTTCATCTGGAGTGGAGAAAAACAAAGCCTGGAGCTGGAAATGGTCTCATGGCCATTCAGCAGGAGATCTCTGCTGCTTTAAATGGAAAATGGGGACAAAAGGAGAAATAAAAGCAGCAATCAATCAATCAATCCATCCCCCAAATACAACTATTTAATTGGCTAAAGATGGCCAATTTAATTGGCTAAAAATTTGCTGAATAATTGCTGGGATAGCCCAGCAGCAAGAATGGATGGGGTTTGCAGCATCCTGAGGGAATCCTCTCGTGCTGGAGCTTAAATAAAATCCTTCCACAAATCCCTGAGGGAGTTCCAGTCCCACCAGCCCTGAGCACCCACATGTAGGCAGGTGCAACCAGGCAAAGTGCCAGGAAGAATTTAAAGTTGTCTGATCTGTAAATAATTTCAGATATTAGAAGCCACATGGGCAATCACTTCCTTGGGATTGAAATGGGAGTCCTGTCTGGAGGTTTCTGATGTGGAGCTGTTCCTGTTTGTGACTTCCCTGTGCTGAATGGGTTTGTTCTGAATATCTGAATTATCCAAGGCACCAGTCCTGTTCCTCTTAATGCTGACATAATTCTGGGATGAGCCCAGGGTTTATGTGGGCTGACACTTCCCAGTGCAAACAAAACCAGGAAGGGATTCCCGTTCCTATTCCTATTCCTATTCCTATTCCTATTCCTATTCCTATTCCTATTCCTATTCCTATTCCTATTCCTATTCCTATTCCTATTCCTATTCCTATTCCTATTCCTATTCCTATTCCTATTCCTATTCCCATTCCTATTCCTATTCCTATTCCTATTCCTGTTCCCATTCCCATTCCCATTCCATCAAGCATTTTCTTTCATGTCTTATCAGTGAGCACCAAGCACAGGTGCACAAGGAATGAAAGGATCAGAGGTTGGGCAGAAATTGAGATGAGGCAGCAGATTTCAGGGAATCCACATCCCAGCATTTCCTCAACCTGTTCTAGGAATCCACATCCCAGCATTTCCTCAACCTGTTCTAGGAATCCACATCCCAGCATTTCCTCAACCTGTTCTAGGAATCCACATCCCAGCATTTCCTCAACCTGTTCCAGGAGTCCACATCCCAGCATTTCCTGAAAATGCCACCACAACCCATTCCAGGGAATCCACATCCCAGCATTTTCTGGGAATGCCACCACAGACTATTCCAGGGAATGCACATCCCAGCATTTCCTGGGAACCCCACCTCAGCCCATCCCTCTGTTCCATCCCTGCTCCTCCAGAGCGTGTCCATGGAGCAGCAGCTCAGCCTGGAGAGCTGCCTTCCCCTCATGGCAAGCAGAGCCCTCAGATTCCTGTGCCATTCCCACATGGATCTTCAAATTTAACCTCCAGCTTGTTCTCCCAGGGAGGAAATTCCAGATGGAATGGGAATGAGAGGGGCAGCAGCAATCCCAGCACTGCGGACAAGAATGCACCTCAAAAACCACCTTGACTTGGAGATTTTAATAAAGAACTCTCCCTGGAATTCTGGAGTGCACACCAGAGCCTGTGGGGTTTGCTGGAAAAAAAAAAAAAAAGAAAAAAAAGAAAAAAAAGAAGAAAAAAAAAGAAGAAAAAAAGTATCTTCCAGGAGTGGAAGGGGTGAGGCTGAAAGACAAGGATACACCTCAAAAATCACCTTGTCTTTCAGATTTTAATAAATAACCACCTCTGGAATTCTGGGGTGCACAGCAGAGTGAAGCAATCCTGGGTTCTCTCCCTTGGCCACCCATTACAGAGCTCCAGGAAATGTAAATCCCTTTCATACATCCTGTGCAACAGCAGGATGAGGGGCTGAGCATAAAATGATAAAATTTTTAAAAAGGGGAAATCTTAGTGCTGCACAAGACTCAGCCATTCGGCATTTGACTGAGCCTGTGGGGTTTGCTGGAATAAAACCCTTCCAGGAGTGGAAGGGGTAAGGAAGAAAGAACAATGGTGTTTTCAGCCCTGTTTCCATTTTATTTCGTTCAGGAGAATGAACTCCAGTATCTGTCTAACCTTTAACCCCGTTCCTCCCTGCTGGCTCAGGGGGAGCACACAGGTGCTGTTTTGGTTTTTTCAAATGTTGCCCAACGCACACAAGGCCAGGACCTTCCCCTGCCCAGGAAGATTTCCTGTTACCTGGGAACTTTAAACCCTTCCTGAGTGGCAGTGCCACACCTGCACAAAGTCTGGCCCAGCTTCCTCATATCCCCCCGAGCCCTGCTCTGTGTGTGGGGGCTCCTCCTGCAGCAATGCTGGGCTCCCAGACTGGGGCTGGGGCTGGAATTCAGCTGCATCTCTGCTGGAGCTCAGGGATCCTGGAGCATGAGGGATTCTAAAGAATGAGGATTCTGAAGCATGAGGATTCTGGAGCATGAGGATCCTAGAGAACAGGAATTCTGGAGCACAGGGGTTCTGGACATCCGGGATTCTGGATCACGAGGATTCTGGAGCATGAGGATTCTGGAGCATGAGGATCCTGGAGAACAGGAATTCTGGAGATCAGGGATTCTGGAGATCAGGGATTCTGGATCATGAGGATTCTGGAGCACAGGGATTCTGGAGTACGGGGATTTTGGACCTCAGGGATTCTGGAGCACAGGAATTCTAAAGCAAGAGGATTCTGGAGCACAGGGATTCTGGAGCTCAGGGATTCTGGAGCTCAGGGATTCTGGAGCATGCAGATTCCAGAGCACAAAGGTTCTGGAGCACAGGGATTCTAAAGCATGAGAATTCTGGAGCACAGGGATTCTGGATCATGAGGATTCTGGAGCACGGGAATTCTGGAGCACGGGAATTCTGGAGTTCAGGGATTCTGGAGCACGGGGGTTCTGGAGATCAGGGATTCTAAAGCTCAGGAATTCTGGAATTCAATGATTCTGGAGCACGGGGATTCTGGAGCACAGGAATTCTAAAGCAAGAGGATTCTGGAGCACAGGGATTCTGGAGCTCAAGGATTCTGGAGCTCAGGGATTCTGGAGCTCAAGGATTCTGGCTCATGAGGATTCTGGCTCATGAAGATTCTGGATCATGAGAATTCTGGAGCTCAAGGATTCTGGAGCATGGGGATTCTGGAGCATGCAGATTCCAGAGCACAGAGGTTCTGAAGAACAGGGATTCTACAGCACAGGGACTCTGGAGCTCAGGAATTCTGGAGCTCAGGAATTCTGGAGCTCAAGGATTCTGGAGCTCAGAGATTCTGGAGCATGGGGATTCTGGCTCATGAGGATTCTGGATCATGAGGATTCTGGAGCATGGGGATTCTGGAGCACAGGGATTCCTCTCAGCCTGCCTCGCCAGCTGCATGTGACAACAGCCAGAGGTCACTGAATTTTCCCCTTCAGTTGAGTGCACAGATGGAGTTTATGATGACCCATAGCCATGTGGAAAAGTCCTTTCCAGTGAGATCCACACATTTTGACCCTCAGGAAAGCAGAGCTGATCTGCAGCATGCACAGGGATCTCATTTGGAGAGAGGCTTCTCAGTGCCAGCACAGGAGCTGAGAGCAGCTGAAGTCTGGACTGGTTCCATGCCTTGGCTGCCCCTGACAGCTGGAGGCTGCTCCCAGCACAGCCACAGCTCTAAAGATCCCAGCTGCCCCTGACTTTGCAGCCTGGCTGATTTATCAGTGCCCAACCCCAGCCACAGGGAAAGGAGAAAATGCAGGAATATGCAGCTTCTCTGTAGCAACAACATTCCTGGAGCAGCTCTGTCCCATTTTCTTCCAAGGCCAAATTAATTTTTCAACATTTTCCCTGTTCTTCCCTCCCCTGAAGTTTGCTCAGTTGTTTCCTTACATAACCAGCTGCTCTTTGCAGTTTAGGTACAGATCCCTTCCCTTCCAGCTTTCCTGGGCTGAGCATGGTTTGGGCTCTGGGTGCTCCCCCTGTGCCAGGATTTGTGCCTTGGAGCAGAGCAGGTGAGCAGCTCTTCCTAAATAGATGGGAAAAATTGAATCCCTGGGAAAGGGAAACCTCTATTTTGAGTGGAAATATAATTTAGGAACATGGTTTTGAACAGAACTATTCCCAGCAAAACCTTACATTTGGGACTAGAGACCAGCACCAGCTTTAAATTGCAGACACTTAAAAATTGAGAGTTCTCAAAGAACTGTTCCAGGAATATCTCAGAGGGGTTTTGCATTTGCTGCTGGTGACAAACCTCACCTCCTTGTGAGATTTGGGACATCATCCACATCCTTTCTGGTTCAGGAGGTTGTGTAAACACATCAATCTATCAACAAAATAACTGAGACGTCTGGGCTCTAAAATAAGATTGACTTTCAGTTGTAGCCCTTATTTTATTCAGACTTTGCTCTGAGTCATTTCTGAGGCAGCTGAGAGTAACATCTTGGCTTGTGTGCAATGCGAGGAGGTGAATGTTGTCCCAGCTATGACAGGTATTAGTGCAAAATGGGACCAAACTCTTGTGCAAGGGCATCTCCCCTGAGATCTCATCAAAGGAAGCAGAGTTGCACCACTCTGAGAGGGGAAAAGCAAAAATGGAGTGAGATTCTTGCAACAGATAAGAAATAAGAAGAAATGTACTTTTCCCCCCCAGATTTCATCCCATCAATGCAGTGGGGAACAGCTTCCTTTGCAGGCCTCTTCCTCGCTGGGAGCAAACAGGTCTGGGCACACAAAGCTCTTGATACCCATAAAACAAATGAAAAGCTCCATCAAATGTGGCTTGGCAGGACCCAGAGCAGAGCCCTGGCTGCCTCTTGGGCAGCTGGAGCTCTGTGTCCTGGTTCTGTGGGGTTTTTGGGCACAGAGGGGTGGGACAAGCATTGCCATGGGCCCAAGCTGCTCCCCAGGCAGCGTTTCAGCATCTCCCATTCCAGCTGGAATGCTGGAATAACATCCATGCTCCCTGCACAGCCTCCCTGCTTCTCTCCACTGAACCTGCACCAGGAATCACTCCAAGCTCTCATGGAATTGTTCTCAATGCAGTTATTTGTACCATACTCGTGGTATTCATGACAGAAAGAAAGCCAAGCATCCCAATTCCTAAAGCGTTAAAATCCACATTAAAACCCCTCAAAGTGCCTTGTGCTGACGAAGCAGAGCCTCAGCATTTACCGCAGGGATTCTCCTCTGTATTATCCAAGGTTTATCCAGCAGGGAAGGCAGGACTTGCACCTGCTTCCTACTGAAGGCAGCACCAGCCACTCTGAGCAAACCGAGGAGGACAAACCCGGCAGCGGTGAGGGTTCCCGCAAACCGAGGAGGACAAACCCGGCAGCGAGGAGCGTTCCCGCAAACCGAGGAGGACAAACCCGGCAGCGGTGAGGGTTCCCGCAAACCGAGGAGGACAAACCCGGCAGGGATGAGGGTTCCCGCAAACCGAGGAGGACAAACCCGGCAGCGAGGAGCGTTCCCCGCACAGCGGTGTGAGCAGCACGGCCGCCTTCCCTCCTCCATCGCCCCCACCCACCGCAGCCCTCTCACTCCTGGATGTCCGACCCTTTTTCAGGGAACCCCTAAGGCAAACCCCCTTCCTGCCACCGGGAAACCCCCGGCTGCAGGGCTGCAGCAACAAGTCACAGAATCAGGGAATTCTGTCCGGCTTGGAAGGGACCTCAGGGCTCATCTAATTCCTGCCAGGGACACCTCAACCCGCGGGAGCCCTCGCTGGAGGCTGCAGGTGCGGCTGGAACGCCACCAGCTCCCATAGGAAGGCACAGCGCAGCAACCCCGCGGGTTCTGCGGCTGCAGCCCCGCTCTCTCCCCGGCCTCGCTCCGCTCCTTACCGGGCC
>VXBR01010287.1:0-15784 GCA_013400215.1 Cisticola juncidis | reverse complement strand
TCGCACCCCTCTATCGCGACAGACCCTGCATATCGCATCCCTCTATCGCCACAGACACCCTGCACATGGTACCCCTCTATCGAGACAGGCGCCCTGCACATGGCACACCTCTATCGCGACAGACCCTGCGCATCACACACCTCTATGGAGACAGACACCCTGCACATAACACCCCTCTATCGAGACAGACACCCTGCACATGGCACCCCTCTATCGAGACAGACCCTGCACATCGCACCCCCATCGCGACAGGCACCCTGCACATCTCACCCCTCTATCGCGACAGACACCCTGCCCCGTGGTTATCCCGCCGGGGTCGCCGGCAGGTGCCTGCGAGCATCCCGGCTCCAAGGGAAGGGGTGGGAAGGAGCTGGAGCTGCGGTGTTGGGCGGGAGGAGGGATTTGGGACGATTCCACATTTGTCAGGTACCCCCAGGTATCGGGGTTTCCTCAAAGGAGCGACGGGGACGGACAAATATTCACGAGACTTTATCCGAAATCCTGCGGAATCCAACACGACCCTGCCCATCACGGGGCTCAGGCTTCTGTAGTTTATTCTGTCCCAGAGATGATAAAAAAGCTTTATTTATTCTGCTCGCTACCAACCATCTACTTTAGGACAGAAGTTTAAGTGAGCAATAAGAGTGTCAGAGCTGCTTTTTCCCCTTTTTCCCTGGAGCAGCAGGATTCCAGGCACGCCATCCCTCCCCAAACAAAGCGTCCGTGCCGGCACCCACCGGTGCCCTCCGGCCACAGAGGAATGCAAACCCCGAGCCGGTGTTAAAGCCGCTCTTTTCCTGTTTGAACACATTTTAACGATGCCTTTAAAGCGCTTTTTCCTCGGCGAACACCTTGCAAAGGCGCCTGCACAAACAGAGCCGCGCAAGTGACAAAGGGGCCATCAGGATGTGGCGCTTTTCTTTCGCCCGCTGATATTTTTATGGATGTTGACCGTGGAACTGATGCTTGCTCAGGCTTTGATATTAAAATATTCACGTGCAAAGGGTTTGTTTAAATTTCCAGCTCCCCGTGGCCGTTCCCAGCTCGGAGCAGAGCTGGCCTGGAGCTTTGTGTTGTGTCTGGGCACGACTGGGGTGGGGAAATCCCTGCGTGGGATTGCAGAGGGTGACACGGCCTGAGTGGTTTTACCTGTGACCAGCGGAGGGTGGGTGTCACCCAATCCCCAAAAAATCCCGGCAAAAGCACTTTGGGTTATCAGGGCACTTCCTAAACACAATAGTTTAATTTAGAGGGTGTTTATTCCAGGGGCTGCTCTTTACAGAGAGGAATCCACAGAAAACCGTCCCACCCTGATGAGCTGCTGCTGCCTCTGATGGACACATGATCCCCGAATTTTGGAATCATTCAGGCTGGAAAAGATCTCCCAGAATCGAGTCCAAGTGTTCCTAAAGCCACCACTAAACCCTGTCCCCAAGTGCCACATCCCCACAGCTTTTCCCTCCCTCCAGGGATGGGGACTGCACCTTGGGCAGGCAGAAAAACAATTTCTTCTTTTCCAGGAAGAAATTGTTCTCAAAATCCAAACTGAACCTCCCCTGGCCCAACCTGAGGCTGTTTCCTCATCCCTGGGAGCAGAGCCTGTCCCCTCCTGTCAGGGAGCTGTGCAGAGACAGAAATTCCCCGATTTCCCCCTTTTCTGCAGGCTGAGCCCCTTCCCCAGCTCCTTCAGCCTCTCCCGGGGCTCAAAACCCTTCACCCCCGGGCGAACTCAGCGGTTGCTGCAGAGGAAGGTTCAGGGTTGTATAAAAGCCTCACATTTGCCTTTGACACACTCTGGCTTATCAAGGGGAGAAGGATTTGCCTCACAATGAATTTCAGATTTGCTGATAATCGAGCCTTGTTTGCCTTGAGACAAGACAGGGCTGCAAGGGCCCTGCCGGTGTTTCCAGAGGGAAGAACCTCCCCGGGTCAGAGCTGATTGAATTCAGGATTAACAGCCCTTGTCTGAGAAGTAGGACAGGGTTTAATGGAAAGGAAGCTGTGGTTTGATTTATCAGCCCTGCTGCTGAGGGAGGTGAGGATCTGCTTCCTCCCGAGCCTCCTGCTCCTGCTGCTTCCTTCCCTGACTCAGGAGAAGCCTCTGGCTTGTCCCTGGCAAGGAATGCAAAGCAAATTGATGAAACAGAACAAAAAGTGAACAAAAAAACCCCCCCAACAACAGCAAAAACCACAAAAAACCCCAAACAAACAAACACCCAAACAACCCCCCAAAAAAGAAAAAGAAAGAAAAAAAAAGGAAATGAAGAATTAACTAACTTNTGATAAAAAAGCTTTATTTATTCTGCTCGCTACCAACCATCTACTTTAGGACAGAAGTTTAAGTGAGCAATAAGAGTGTCAGAGCTGCTTTTTCCCCTTTTTCCCTGGAGCAGCAGGATTCCAGGCACGCCATCCCTCCCCAAACAAAGCGTCCGTGCCGGCACCCACCGGTGCCCTCCGGCCACAGAGGAATGCAAACCCCGAGCCGGTGTTAAAGCCGCTCTTTTCCTGTTTGAACACATTTTAACGATGCCTTTAAAGCGCTTTTTCCTCGGCGAACACCTTGCAAAGGCGCCTGCACAAACAGAGCCGCGCAAGTGACAAAGGGGCCATCAGGATGTGGCGCTTTTCTTTCGCCCGCTGATATTTTTATGGATGTTGACCGTGGAACTGATGCTTGCTCAGGCTTTGATATTAAAATATTCACGTGCAAAGGGTTTGTTTAAATTTCCAGCTCCCCGTGGCCGTTCCCAGCTCGGAGCAGAGCTGGCCTGGAGCTTTGTGTTGTGTCTGGGCACGACTGGGGTGGGGAAATCCCTGCGTGGGATTGCAGAGGGTGACACGGCCTGAGTGGTTTTACCTGTGACCAGCGGAGGGTGGGTGTCACCCAATCCCCAAAAAATCCCGGCAAAAGCACTTTGGGTTATCAGGGCACTTCCTAAACACAATAGTTTAATTTAGAGGGTGTTTATTCCAGGGGCTGCTCTTTACAGAGAGGAATCCACAGAAAACCGTCCCACCCTGATGAGCTGCTGCTGCCTCTGATGGACACATGATCCCCGAATTTTGGAATCATTCAGGCTGGAAAAGATCTCCCAGAATCGAGTCCAAGTGTTCCTAAAGCCACCACTAAACCCTGTCCCCAAGTGCCACATCCCCACAGCTTTTCCCTCCCTCCAGGGATGGGGACTGCACCTTGGGCAGGCAGAAAAACAATTTCTTCTTTTCCAGGAAGAAATTGTTCTCAAAATCCAAACTGAACCTCCCCTGGCCCAACCTGAGGCTNATCATTCAGGCTGGAAAAGATCTCCCAGAATCGAGTCCAAGTGTTCCTAAAGCCACCACTAAACCCTGTCCCCAAGTGCCACATCCCCACAGCTTTTCCCTCCCTCCAGGGATGGGGACTGCACCTTGGGCAGGCAGAAAAACAATTTCTTCTTTTCCAGGAAGAAATTGTTCTCAAAATCCAAACTGAACCTCCCCTGGCCCAACCTGAGGCTGTTTCCTCATCCCTGGGAGCAGAGCCTGTCCCCTCCTGTCAGGGAGCTGTGCAGAGACAGAAATTCCCCGATTTCCCCCTTTTCTGCAGGCTGAGCCCCTTCCCCAGCTCCTTCAGCCTCTCCCGGGGCTCCAAACCCTTCACCCCCGGGCGAACTCAGCGGTTGCTGCAGAGGAAGGTTCAGGGTTGTATAAAAGCCTCACATTTGCCTTTGACACACTCTGGCTTATCAAGGGGAGAAGGATTTGCCTCACAATGAATTTCAGATTTGCTGATAATCGAGCCTTGTTTGCCTTGAGACAAGACAGGGCTGCAAGGGCCCTGCCGGTGTTTCCAGAGGGAAGAACCTCCCCGGGTCAGAGCTGATTGAATTCAGGATTAACAGCCCTTGTCTGAGAAGTAGGACAGGGTTTAATGGAAAGGAAGCTGTGGTTTGATTTATCAGCCCTGCTGCTGAGGGAGGTGAGGATCTGCTTCCTCCCGAGCCTCCTGCTCCTGCTGCTTCCTTCCCTGACTCAGGAGAAGCCTCTGGCTTGTCCCTGGCAAGGAATGCAAAGCAAATTGATGAAACAGAACAAAAAGTGAACAAAAAAACCCCCCCAACAACAGCAAAAACCACAAAAAACCCCAAACAAACAAACACCCAAACAACCCCCCAAAAAAGAAAAAGAAAGAAAAAAAAAGGAAATGAAGAATTAACTAACTTTTGAATTAACTTTTCTATTAGAGCAGGGTTTGAAAAGGAGAGACTTCATGTCATGGTTAAATAAATTTATTCATAAACCTGACTCTTGCACTTACCAGCTGCAGGATGACCTTTCTGCACTGAGCAAAGGAGCCCCCAAACCTCCCAATGCCTTAAATCCTACAAAATAAAATATAAATATAAAAAATAAAAGATGAAGAGCACAACCACTTTTAATTGCTAGCTTCCTCAGGGTTACCACCCTCCTGCTCCAGACCTGCTTGAACCTCAGCCTTCCCTAAAAGCCCTGTGCTTGTCATGGTGGAAATCAGACCAAATTTCCTGTATAAAATAGATAAAAATATGGGAGTTTGTTTCCTTGTGTGCCCAGGGGCTGCTCCCTCCTGGTCTGGCCCCTGGGGGTTTGTGTTAATTATTGCTGGGGATTCCAGGCGGGCTTTGGCTCCTGCAGGAAATATTCAGCTCAGCCCTGGAGACAGGAATGGCATCCCTGCCCAGCCAGAGGGGCCACCGTGGCATTGGCAGAGCCCGGGAATATTTCCTGAGCCTTTGGGATGTGCCTCAGCCATGCAGGAATATTTTACACCAGGCCAGGCTCCTCCAAGCCTGGATCACCGGAGGATTTGCCAGAAGATCCAATTTCACCGAATCCCAGAATTCTGGAATGGTTTGGGCTGCAAGGGACCTTAAAATCACCGGTGCCACCCCTGCCATGGCAGGGACACCTCCCAGGGACACCTTCCAGGGACACTTCCCGTTGTCCCAGGGTGTTCCAGCCTGGCCTTGGGCACTGCCAGGGGACAGGGACAGCCACAGCTGCTCTGGGCACCCTCCCCACCCTCCCAGGCAGGAATTTCTCCCTGAGGTCTGATCCAAACCTCCTCCCTGAGCAGACTTGAGGATGTCCCTGCAAACCCAACAAAGCAACAACCTGAACTCTTCACTTTCTATCAGTGAGAGGTCTGGATGTGATTTTTCAGATCTTGTCTGGCTGATGAGGATTGATTGGTTTTTGGAAAGGAATCTTCCAGGGTAAGCACGGAATTTGGCAGAATTTGCAGAATATCCTGGGCAGAGGCGATGCTGTGGCTAAACCTGAGGTTGTTGTGTTGCTAATTGTGTTCCCAGCTAATTGGTGTGTGGTGATCCTGCCCAATCACCCTCTCCTGACTAAACTGCAGCTAAAGTGACAAATTAGAGAACAAAGCTTTTATCTAATTACAGGGCTGCTGGACAAAGCCATGGGTGCTGTGGGGTGTGGGTGACAGCCCCGTGTGGGTGACAGCCCCGTGTGGGTGACAGCCCTGTGTGGGTGATTCACAAATCCTGATCTGGGGGCTGGTGGCCCTGCAGGGAGGCAGGAGCAGCTCCATGGGACACTGGTGGCAGCAGTGGCCGGGGTTGATCCTCCCTCGTGCTGGGATTTCCTTTGGAATTTTGTGCCAGATAAATTCTGTGGTCCCTTCTGAGAAATTCTCTTTTATGGGGATCGGTCTATGTGTGGCATTCAGAGAATCTGGGATTATTTATCAGCAGCTTTGTCCTCCTCAATATGAACAGGAACATAGATATGAGTACAAATATAAATATGAATATCGAGATTAATATTAATATCAATATCAATGGGTTAACTGCCTGCACCCAGCTGGGGGAGAGGCTGGGTGGAATTCTGGGATCAGGAACAAGTAATTAGAAGGTAAAGCAATAATGAGCTTGGAGAAGAAGGGCTGGGCAGGATCCCCAGTCCTGGGTGAGTCACATTTTCACATCTCTGCTTCCTGCTGCGTCCCTTGGCCAATATTAAATTGCTCCAGCCAGGCTGGATCTCCTGGGATCTCTGGGATCAGTTTGTTCTTGACCTGGAGATCCCAGTGTGTCCATGTTCCCACCCTCACTGGGAATCTGGGAATGCCTGGCTTGCTCCCATCACTGCTTCCAAAGAGTTCCAGAGGAAAATCCAGTTGTTTGGGAGGTCCAATTTCCCTCTGGAGAAGGGAGCTGAGTTTGGGATGCTCTGGGAGGAATTCCCCATTGAACAGATCCCACCCTGTTCCTGGAGATTTTCACCTGCAGAAGGGCCAGCTTGGAGATCAATCATGCTCATCCTCACACCAGTCCTCCATGGGAAATTTCCTTAAAGTGAGGAATTCTTCCCATTTCTGTTTTTGTTTGTTTGTTTGTTTCCCCCATATAGGTTACTGCTCCCATTGCAAACAGGTCTGAACAGTGTAGGTCTCTCAGAAATTGATTTTAGTGTTCAAAAATTCCATTTTGGGAAGTAATCCTTTGGGAAAATGTTTGGTTTAGAGCGCTGTGCTTGTCCTGGATGGATCCAGACCGGGCTCTGTGGGGTTGTTCGTTCTCAGGGCTGGGATCTTTGCACAGGGGGGGATTGTTGGGGTGTCCTGCCCAGGAACTGGACTGGACGATCCCTGTGGGGCCATTCCAACCGGGATATTCCCTGATTTTTGTGCTTCGGCTGCAAACCCATCCCTGGCCGAGCTGTTGGGAGCTCCTGGAGCTCCCTCTTGTGCTGAGCCTCACCTGGAGCAGCAATTCCCTAAAACCTCCCAAACCTCCCGTGTTTTCCTGCTCCATCCCTGCCCTCCCATCCCTGCTCCTCCCCAGCTCCCCCTGCCAGCCTGGAACCCCTTTGGTTGTCCCCAATTCCAGCAGGAGGGGACACCTGGCACAGCTGTCCCTGCAGCTGGGGGCTCTGTCACTTCCATGGGACCAAGGGAATCCTGCCCACCTTGGCAGTTTTGGGTCTTTCTCCCTCTCCAAGGGAAAAAAGAAGAGATGGGAATGAAAAAGAAGAGATGGGAATGAAAAAAAAAAGAGATGGGAATGAAAAAGAAGAGATGGGAATGAAAAAGAAGAGATGGGAATGAAAAAGAAGAAATGGAAATTAAAAAGAAGAGATGGAAATGAAGAAGAGATGGAAATGAAAAAGAAGAAATGGGAATGAAAAACAAGAGATGGAAATGAAAGAATAGACAGGAATGAAAAAGAAGAGATGGAAATGAAAAGAATAGATAGGAATGAAAAAGAAGAGATGGGAATGAAAAAGAAAAAATGGGAATGAAAAGGATAGATAGGAATGAAAAAGAAGAGATGTAAATGAAAAATAAGAAATGGGAATAAATAAGAAGAGATGAAAAAGAAAAAGAAGAGATGGAAATGAAAAGAGTAGATGGGAATGAAAAAGAAGAGATGGACATGAAAAAAAAGAGATGGAAATGAAAAAGAAGAGATGGAAATGAAAAAGAAGAGATGGAAATGAAGTCACTCTGCTCCTGCCCTAATCCTGGTGGGATTCCTGGTGGAATTCCCGGTGGAATTCCTGGTGGGATGTCCTGTGCAGAGCCAGCAGTTGGACTTTAATGATCTGTTCCAGCTCAGGATATTCCGTGATTTAAGTCAGGAGATAAAAAAAATACAACACATTTTACAGTTATTATAATTCATTACTGTTATACATCCCTCTGTTAATTTTTTTGGAGATATTTTGCTGCCTCTGCTGTTTCTGGGTGAGGAGGTGAAGAGTTTTAGGCATCTCTTCCCAAGAAATCAGTGGGAATCTTCCCTCTGATTTTAGTGCAGATCCGAAGCCTTGCAGTGAGTTTGTATATGAGAAAAAAAAATTCTCCCTCTCCTTTGTTTTTTTAATTCCCTAAACACCACAAACTCCCCAAATTCTTGGAGCCCAGTACCCACAGACAGTTTTATTCCCAGCTTTTTGCTTCCTGATGGGATTTTACGGCTCTGCAGCCCCTGACCTGTGCAGGAATCCTGGATTTTATTGCTCAGCCGGAATTTGCCAGAGCCAAGAAGAATTTGGGTGAAAGGAAACCGGAGCTCTCCATTTCCTTATTTCCAGGAGTGTTGCAACACCTGCCGAGCTGGAATCAACCGCAAAGGTGCCCCAGGAACGGGGCAGGATCCTCCTCTGGATTATTAAATCCAAATTATTAAATTATTAAATCCCCAAATCTCACAAAATGCTGATCGAAGTGGGGAGCAGGATGCTGGATGGATTTGCCGGGGTTAAATGAAAATTCCCGTGGTTTTCCCGGGGCTGCTGGAGGGAATGACAGCCCTGCCCCGATGGAATTAACTCTCACCTCCAGCCAGGAGGGAAACAACCCCAAAAAAGCAAACTCAGGGCTCTTGAGGGCTTTGTTTCCCAAACACACAAGGAAAACAACATTCCCCAAGAAAAAATAAAAAATAAAAAATAAAGGGTGTCCATGACATCCCGGGGCCGCCTCACAAAGGGAGACCCCGGTGCAAAAGGGGAGCCAGGAAATTTTATCCTTTTTTCCCTTCGGCTGCCTCGAGTTTCCAAAGGACACAAAGGATGCGATTCTGAGCCCAGACCTCCCCACAAAGGAAATCCCGGAGCGCGGTTTGGGATAACACCCGCGGGGATTTGTTTTACATCCCAAAAGGTTTTAAAAGCCAGCCCGAGTGTGGGAGCTGAGCCCAGAATAATCCTGAACTGGGATTTTGGTGTTTCCCGTAAATAACTGAGTGTTTGTGGTGCTGTAAATCTGCATTTTGGGGCTCGCAGGGGAATCCACACCCGAGACTGGAATAGGCACCAGGAGTTCTCAAAGAATTCCCCAAATGGGTATTTTTGGGAAATGGAAGCTTTTGGATTTCCTAACCTGTAAATTTAAAGGGCAATAAATCCCAATTTTGGTGCATTTCAGGTGCCATCCTGCAGATTTTGGGGATTTGGACCAACCTTTGGTACAGGGGCTGTACCAGACTGATGCAGCTTTTCCCCATCTCATCTTCCCCCTGATATCTAAATTTTGGTAACACCAAATGTAATGACCCTGAATTTACAGGGAGATTTTATCCCTTTGAATCCAATGGAAATCCCTATAAATGTATTTTCTCTAGCTGAGCATTTAAGATCCTACAGGAACCATTGCTCTTTTCCTATGTAAATGAAATATTTTTTACCCCCTGCAGTATTTAAAGTTCTCATCCCAAATTAATCTCCCTCTACCCCCAAACTGAAGCTGCAAACAGAACAACTATAAAGGCAAAACCCCAATATTATTTTCTCTTTCATTTTCAGGTTTTATTTCTCTCAAGCATTTAATTCACAGTTCAATCATTTGGGAAAAAAATGGAATTACCATCCAGATTTGCTCTTAGTAAAGAGATTTTAACATGTGTTAAAAGAGCTTTTTCATTTTTTTTTATCCCACACTCCCAGCTCAGGGAGAGGATTGTGATGCCAAATCTGCATTTTAAATACAGAGGGAAACCTGGGCCTTGCAGAAATAAGTGGACAAATTCCTTCTCCTTTGGGTCCCAAAATTCCCCCCAAATTCCCCCTGATCTGGTTATTGGTGAGTTGACAGAGGAGCATCCCAAAATCCCCAAAAACTGGAGCCAAAACACCCAAGCAGCATCCCAAGGTTTGAGGGAAGGGTTTGATTTCCTGGGATTTCAGTGGATTCCAGTGGATTTCAGTGTCCCCTTGCTTTGATTTTCTGGGATTTCAGTGTCCCCTTGCTTTGATTTCCTGGGATTTCAGTGTCCCTTGCTCCTGGCAGGGGACTTTGCCTGTTCCAGGGTTTAAGGGAAGGGTTTGATTTCCTGGAATTTATTGGGATTTCAGTGATCCTGTGCCCCTTGCAGGAGACTTTGCCCATCCCAAGGTTTGAGGGAAAAGTTTGATTTCCTGGGATTTCAGTGGATTCCAACGGATTTCAGTGATCCTGTTCTTTCAGGGGACTTTGCCAATCCCAGGGTTTGATTTCCCAGGATTTTTTTCCCCTTGCTCCTTGCAGGGGACTTTTCCTATCCCAAGATTTGAGGGAAAAGTTTGATTTCCTGGGATTTCAGTGCTTTTCTTGTTCCTTGAAGGGGACTTAGGCCATTCCAAGGTTTAAGGGAAGAGTTTGATTTCCTGGAATTTCTTGGGATTTCAGTGATCCTGTGCTTGCAGGGGACTTTGCCAATCCCAGGGTTTGATTTCCCTGCATTTCGGTGTCCCCCTGCTCCTTGCAGGGGTCTTTGCCATTCCCNTGATCTGGTTATTGGTGAGTTGACAGAGGAGCATCCCAAAATCCCCAAAAACTGGAGCCAAAACACCCAAGCAGCATCCCAAGGTTTGAGGGAAGGGTTTGATTTCCTGGGATTTCAGTGGATTCCAGTGGATTTCAGTGTCCCCTTGCTTTGATTTTCTGGGATTTCAGTGTCCCCTTGCTTTGATTTCCTGGGATTTCAGTGTCCCTTGCTCCTGGCAGGGGACTTTGCCTGTTCCAGGGTTTAAGGGAAGGGTTTGATTTCCTGGAATTTATTGGGATTTCAGTGATCCTGTGCCCCTTGCAGGAGACTTTGCCTATCCCAAGATTTGAGGGAAAAGTTTGATTTCCTGGGATTTCAGTGCTTTTCTTGTTCCTTGAAGGGGACTTAGGCCATTCCAAGGTTTAAGGGAAGAGTTTGATTTCCTGGAATTTCTTGGGATTTCAGTGATCCTGTGCTTGCAGGGGACTTTGCCAATCCCAGGGTTTGATTTCCCTGCATTTCGGTGTCCCCCTGCTCCTTGCAGGGGACTTTGCCATTCCCAGGGTTTCATTTCCTGGCATTTCAGTGGATTTCTGTGTCCCTTGCTCCTTGCAGGGGACTTTGCCAATCCCAGGGTTTAAGGGTTTCTTAATTCCCTGGATTTTCTTGGGATTTCAGTGTCCCTTGCTCCTTGCAGGGGACTTTGCCCATCCCAAGGTTTAGGGAAAGTTTGATTTCCTGGGATTTCAGTGTCCCCTTGTTCCTTGCAGGGGAATTTGCCAATCCCAGGGTTTGATTTCTCGGGATTTCAGTGTCCCCTTGCTTTGATTTCCCAGGATTTCAGTGTCCCCTGCTCCTTGCAGGGGAATTTGCCAATCCCAGGGTTTGATTTCTCGGGATTTCAGTGTCCCCTTGCTTTGATTTCCCAGGATTTCAGTGTCCCCTGCTCCTTGCAGGGGAATTTGCCAATCCCAGGGTTTGATTTCTCGGGATTTCAGTGTCCCCTTGCTTTGATTTCCCAGGATTTCAGTGTCCCCTGCTCCTTGCAGGGGAATTTGCCAATCCCAGGGTTTGATTTCTCGGGATTTCAGTGTCCCCTTGCTTTGATTTCCCAGGATTTCAGTGTCCCCTGCTCCTTGCAGGGGAATTTGCCAATCCCAGGGTTTGATTTCTCGGGATTTCAGTGTCCCCTTGCTTTGATTTCCCAGGATTTCAGTGTCCCCTGCTCCTTGCAGGGGAATTTGCCAATCCCAGGGTTTGATTTCTCGGGATTTCAGTGTCCCCTTGCTTTGATTTCCCAGGATTTCAGTGTCCCCTGCTCCTTGCAGGGGAATTTGCCAATCCCAGGGTTTGATTTCTCGGGATTTCAGTGTCCCCTTGCTTTGATTTCCCAGGATTTCAGTGTCCCCTGCTCCTTGCAGGGGACTTTGCCAATCCCAGGGTTTGATTTCCCAGGATTTTTGTCCCCCTGCTCCTTGCAGGGGACTTTGCCAATCCCAGGGTTGGATTTCCCGGGATTTCAGTGTCCCCTTTGCCAATCCCCCATCTCCCCTGCAGGCTCTCATTGGCCACGGCAGCAGCTGGGACAAAATAAAACCGATTCTCTCCCAAAAAAAAAAAAAGATTTCCTTTTTCCAGGTGCCATGGAGGGGGGATTCTCCTGGGAGCAGGAGCGTTTATAAGGTAGGAGGGACTCCTGGAATTTAAAATAAATGGATTTGTCTCCAGAAAAATTCCTGTCTGTAATCAATGTATAACTACATGAGGATTCGGGTTTTTATTCAATATATCAATTGAAATAATTCAATAATCTAAAGTGCAGTCATCTCCCTGATATTTAAAACTGATGGGTGGGGTTAAATTCCTGCTGTGAACTGGAATATCTGGAATTTTAGGGAGCACACAAAAAAACAAGTGTATTATTGGATTATTGCCATCTTATTATGGGAAATGTAATAATGGGTAATAATGGGTAATAATTAGTAATATTTAGATCCAATTAAATTAGATTAATTAGATTAATTTTAGATTAAAATTAGAATAATTTTATGGATTATGTGGCACTACAGCAAAGTTTAATTCTTCTTATTTTGTGTCCTCTGTGAAATATAATTTTAGTGAGGGGATTCCAATGAATGATTTTATATTCAGTGGTGATGAATGAATGTAATGAAAAAGTCAAAAATTTCAGCTTTATTTAAGTGCATTTATTTATATTTATATAAATATATAAATATATATATTTATATAATCGCAGATGGTTTGGATTGGAAGAATTCTTAAAGATCATCTTGTTCCAACCCCCTGGCATGTAAAAAAAAAAATATCCTAAAATAATTATTTAAGATTAATTAATATTGGAACAGACTTAAGTGTTAAAATGAAAATTTGTTAAGTGATTCCTTGCTCTGAGGATTTCATTTTTCCAGGTTGGTGAGGTATAATTTAATTATTAATTATTTTTCCCAGTGTTTGACATCAATCCATCAGTCTGGCTGCAGAACTGGGTTGGGGCTTGTGATGTGGGACAGGAAAATTTAGGAATTTGGATTTGAGAACTGATTTAGAATTTCATCAGAAAGTCAGAAATCCCTAAAATCTCTGGGAATTTTTGTGTGGAAATTCTGGTTTTATTCACTTATCTTTAGCTTCTGACAGGATGCTCCTGTGTGAGGAGATTGTTCAAGAGGGGAATTTGGTTTTTTTTTCTCTTCCAGGCAGCAGATTATCCTTTTTCTCTTTTTTTTTCTCTTTTTCCTCCTTTTTTCCCTCTTTCTCTGTGGCTGCAGCTGCAGGCTCTGGCTGCTCCCTGGTGCTGAGCATCTCCCTCACATCAATTCCCAGGAAAACTCTTCATGGTAAGGCTGGCAGGGAAAAAATTCCCAGCTTTGGACAAAAATCTGTGCATGGAATCCCATCCTAATTAAACACACTCATGGAGAAGGGATTAATTATCCCCTCAAGGGATAATTTATCCTTGTGGATTGGAAGGTCCCAGTGGGCACCAGGGGGTTTTATGTGGGGAATGGATTTCCCATTCAATGATTTCACATTGTTTGAAAATGGTGAGGAAAAATAAAAATAAAAATAAAAATGAAAATGAAAATAAAAATAAAAATAAAAATAAAAATAAATAAATAAAGATCAAGATAAAGAGAAAAATTAAAAAAATAAAANAATAAAAATAAAAATAAAAATAAAAATAAAAATAAAAATAAAAATAAAAATAAAAATAAAAATAAAAATAAAAATAAAAATAAAAATAAAAATAAAAATAAAAATAAAAATAAAAATAAAAATAAAAATAAAAATAAAAATAAAAATAAAAATAAAAATAAAAATAAAAATAAAAATAAAAATAAATTCCCCCTTTCCTCCCAGAGGGAATTGTTAAAGCTGGGAGGGTCCCAAGGCAGCCCCATGCCTGGATCTGGTTGTGCCCTGGGGGGGACAGGGCAGGGTCTCTCTGGAGGTTTCCCAGGAATGCTCTGGCTCCTGGGCAAGGTTGGGTTTCAGCTCAGCAGAAAGGGGCTCTGTTCCATTTGCATTTACAGGTGGGGACCTTGCTTTAAAAAAGGAACAAAGCTGCTTTTTGTGAGCAGTCACCTGAGAGGCACCACCTGCCTATAGGAAAAACCAAAACCTTCTGCCTTTGTCCTTTCCTCCTGGCCCAGCTGAATCAACACTTAGAAAATAAAAAGAGCAGATGTGAAAGTTTGCACTAAAAATTCTGCATAATCAGGCAGAAATAAAGGAAAAAAATCAAGATAAAAATTTTGGTATATTTGATACTTTGATTTCAAACTACCTGAGTTTGGAAAACTTGATGTTTCATTTTGATCCCATTTATTATTTTAAAGAAAAAGCTTTTTATTGTGTGGGGTAGTGTTGGACTCTGAAATCATGATGGATTTCTCTCCAGGACCAAAGTGGGGGTTACAGGAGAGCTGGAGAGAAACTTTTCCCAAGGGCATGGAGTGCTAGGGAATGGGAATGGCCTGGAGTTGAAGAAGGGAAGGGCTGGATTTTGGGAAGGAATTCCTGGCTGGGATTATGGGGAGGGGCTGGGATGGAATTCCCAGATCCCCTGGATCCCTGGAAATGTCCAATTCCAGGTTGGACAGGGCTTGGAGCAGCCTGGGACAGTGGGAATGTCCCAGGGATGGAATGGGATCGGATTTAAATCCCTTCAACCCAACCTGGCCTTGAGCATCCCCTGGGATGGGGCAGGACAGCTCTGGAAAAGCAGAGCCAGGGCCTCACAGATAAATTATAAATAAATGATGAATTCTGCATTATCAGCCCCACAAAGGGTATCAGACTGAGGGTGAGCAGCAACCTCCCAGAAACTTAAAATAATTAATGAGGCAGCTTGATCAGAGCTGTTCTGACTAAGCAAAAAGGTTTAATTAAAGAGAAAACAACAAACTGTACAGAATGAAATAATAAAATCCGTGCACAGTGCAGGGAGGCTCCTTTCACCTGCTATGAAATCCCAAAGAAGCACTGAGAAGCTCTGTGCTCTTCCTTAAATATTCAATGATGTAGGAGGGATTTTTGGCTTGCTGCCCAATAAAAAATTCCTGCAGGTCTTGAGGAACAGCTCAAGGGTCCTCACCATGATAAATTCTGCATTATCAGCCCCACAAAGGGTATCAGACTCTGAGGGTGAGCAGCAACCTCCCAGAAACGGCTTAAAATAATTAATGAGGCAGCTTGATCAGAGCTGTTCTGACTAAGCAAAAAGGTTTAATTAAAGAGAAAATAACAAACTGTACAGAATAAAATAATAAAATCAGTACACAGTGCAGGGAGGATCCTTTCACCTGCTGTGAAATCCCAAAAAGGCACTGAGGATCTCCATGCTCTCCCTTGAGTATTCAATGATGTAGGAGGGATTTTTGGCTTGTTGCTAAAAAATTATAAAATAAAAAATTCCTGCAGGTCTTGAGCAACAGCTCAAGGGTCTGACAGGTCCTTTGTGCTGGCAGTGGACCAACTATGGTGAGAGAAACACAGAAGTTTCTGGTTCTTCTCCCTTAAAAGTTCAGGGTTGAAACCAAAAATCTTTTCCCAATATGGAAACACCTGCTTGGGTTTGATGGTGCCCCACATGCTCAGCACCTTCACACCCAGGGCTTGTCCTGTCTTTGGGAAGGGATTTATTCCTTTGGGAAGGGATTTATTCCTTTGGGAAGGGATTTATTTAATCCCTCCTTGAGCAGGGATTTATCTCAGTCCTGCTGCCCACAGCTCTGCCATGGGGCTGTCCCTGGGGCCCGTCCCGCTGCTCCTGCTGCTCTCTGCTGTCCCCGCCGTGCCGAAGGTGACCCCGGCCGTGCTCCTCACCAAGCCCAGACCTTCCCAGCCGGGTGTGCCAGGGAAGGTCCCGGTGCCAGCCCAGCTCCCCACGCTGCTCCCGCTGGAGAATTCCACACTGGAATCGGACGAGTTCTTCTTCAACTGCTGCGAGTGCTGCGCTCCGGCCGGGCCGCGGGGAGCCCCAGGTGTGCCCAGCAAACACCAAACCCAGGGCTTTGCCCTTT
>VXBR01010283.1:82416-99448 GCA_013400215.1 Cisticola juncidis | reverse complement strand
TTTTAACCCTCCACCATCACTCTTACAGAAGGAAGCACTTTCACTGCAAGAGCTTTTCAGGTAGAAAATTCCAGTTTTAGTAATTTTTCATGAATTTTTTCAAATTTGTAACCTCAAACTACAGTTCTCTTCCATTTGCCAAAAATGCAATTAATTTCCAGTGCAATTCTGAATGATAGTGTGAGAACATGATGGTTCCTCCTGAGCAGAATGGCCCTGTTTGTTCAATGCTTTATGCAGTAGCAGCATCCATTTCCTAGATAACCCTGGCTGTATTTTTATGCATGTCATCTTTGTTGAGCTACAGAAACAGAGGTAAAGGAAAGTTTTCAAAAGCTTTGTAATGCCTAAGTCCTTGAGAGCACTCAGGCACCCAGTGTTCTTTAAGAAAGTCAGGGAACCTGAACATCTAGAATCTCAGGCAGAGAAGAAGGTAAATACCAAATGTCTAGGACCTTCCAATATTTCAACCAGTTTTTACTTTTGATAAGGGGATATAAATCCCTCAACTAGGAGGGACCAACAGGCACTAGAATGTAACTGAGAATTACTGACAGTCCCTGCTCTGGCTTCACTTATCTGTGCCACTCTTGCCTGAAGGTAACTTATTCTTCACTGTTGATTTTCCTGCCTGAAAGTATGAAAATTAATAGAGAAATAATCATACAATCTCAGCTTTGCAAACTGAGAATGGTGTTGGATGAGGGACAGGCTAAAGGTTAAATGCTTTCAACTTGATAAAGGTTTTTAAATCCCAAATGTAACATTTCTAGCATTGTGTGCTGGCACCACAAATGTCTCCAGGGATAATAAGAAAAATTCTGCCCATTTTCTCCATGATTTCAGTACAGGTAAAGCTCTCAAAATAGAGGACAAATGACAGTATGCCAGAAAGAAGAATTCAACATTTGATAAAGGTATTTCTGCCTTTGTTTTATTTACTTTCTTTCCTAAAAACAACAATAACAAATTCATAAAACCTTCTTTTCTCCTAACTTTTTAAGAAGGACACCAAGTAAGACTTTAAATGTTTCCATGGAATTCACTGCTTCAGAATCCAGCAAACAGTGAAGGACCATTGACAAAAGCGTCAATTCCAAAGGAGACACATTCTTGACCAGGAAAGTGTGTGGAAAGACCTCCACTTTATTCCAGCTAGTGTAATCCCCATCAAGGATTCCTAGGGTAGATTTATATAAATTCCAGTTTTATGTGTATTATAGAATTTCTCCTAATCTAAAGGTTTCTGTGCAGTTGCATCAGTGAAGAAATGGGGGGCAGGGAGGGGGAAAGGGGGAAGGGGAGAGCAGGACTGGAATATAATAAGTTTCAAGACATCACAAATATTTGTAGATAAATTTTTAAAAAAGCTAAGAAAAAAAAATAGTTTCTCTGGAAAGATGTTCCTATGTTCCTATGTATGTTTATAAATGACATATGTCAATTGATGGCATTTTTGTGCAAGAGGAACAGGAGCATAAGAAAAAATATGCATGTCAGAAGAAAAAAGGAGAGCAAATTTACAGCTTCTACTCACATTTGGAGCCATTGTTCCTGAAGCAATACTCTCAGCTGGCACTGAAGACATTTCCTGAGTAGCTTGGTTACTTCTGCTGCTCCACTTCATACAGCCATGTAGAATGCACATTCACTCCTTGGAATACCAAGCAAGAAATTTGAGTGTGCTGTAAACCAGGAAAAAAATCACCACCTGATGGACTGCAATACTAAACCAACTGTAAGGTGAAAAAAAAAGAGATGCATGAAAAACAGAGTGAAACAAATAATTCTAACATGGTCTCCCTTCTCCAGGCATAAAGTAAATGTCTTTTTTTATCCTGCAGCCACAGACAACCTGTATTAAAATACTTTGAGACTACATCCAGGGCTTCAATGTCACCCTGATTATTAGCAAGACCTTTCTGTTTCAACTTGGCTTATGAATGAATGTATTGCTATCTTCTTTCCCCTCTGTTTCCTGAACTTAGATTGTTATCTCTCTGAAGTGATGTCTCACATACATGTGGAATAAACACTAAAGAACAAGGCTGTGGGGAGTCAAGAGAAGATGTGTTATAGAGCAGCAGTGGTTAGACAAGCAATCATTAAAACAAAAACAAAAGAAGCCAAGAGAATGCAATTTTCCAAGATGAGCCCTACGGAAAAGGTCATGCAGGAGAGGCCAAGACATGATTTACAGCTCTGGAAAAAGCTTGTATTCAGAAAACAGCCAGCTTTCACAACAGGCTCTCATGAAGTGCTTACTTCTCTCTGAAGTGCTTAAATACCTGTGCCAGTCCCCAGCCTTTTTCAAAGGGACCAAGGGACTGCCTTGGTGCCACTTTCATTTCAAGCATCTTTGATATTTACTGTCACAGATTGAAAGTGCAATTTGTTGAGTCACAATCTATTTGCAGAAATACACACCAGTATCTGTATTTTTACTCACATAGTAATCGGTTTTGTAGGCAAAGCTCATGTCTATACATCTCTTTGGTATGTGCACACAGGTTTTAATGGCAGTATTGCCTTCTCACTTTTTGAAACAAACCTCTTTGTATTTTTAGAGTATGCCCTGAACTGACAGTATTTGATAACCTGGCTTCAAAATCACAAATATATTTTACTTGTTTTTAAATACCCACATATTTTTTTTGTTTCTTAGCAACAGCACACTGAAAGCTTGCAGCTGTAGTGTCAGTATTGCTGTAGTCATCCAAATCACACTCATTTGTTAATGAGTGAGATGTGAAAACCATTAAGGAATAATTGCCTTTATCTCCTGTCATGAATATCCAAACTTTTTTGCTGGTCTCCAAACTGTCTTGATATACTCTTTGACAAGAAACTCATTGGCAAGGTGGATTAAAAGCTAGAAAAATAAATAGGTTTTACTTTAGTTGATATAAATTGTCTATATGAACTGCTACTCTGCTATTATTCACCTGAGACTTGGAAGAGAGTCTGCAAGACCAGAACTGGAAAGAAAAGATGGAATATAACCACATGAAAACAGGATCTGTGCTAGAAATAAAAATCACAATGCTTAGTCTCACTTTATACTATATATTTAAATATCCTAGTTACCCACCTACCATTTGAATAATCTTTGGCATTTTAGCCTAAAAACACAGGATTTTCTTTCTACTTGCTTGCCTTTTCTTTTGGCTTGAATTGGGGGTGGTACTGCCTGAACCCCCCTGTATACAGTCTGGGCATTTTGGGGATTTGGGACACCACCACCACTGGACAAATCCAGAGGAAGACCTGAATTTCCACTGGAAGACAAGAGCAGACAGGACCACAACTTTCAACTGCAACCACCAATTCAACAGGATTGCAATAACTACTTGACAGGCCTGTGACTACCACCCTGACCAAAAGAGTGCCAGGCTGTATTCTGACTTCATGGCTTTAATCCAGTTTTTCTGTATCATTACATTTATTGTAATTGTTCTATTAAAAATAGAAATCCTAAAATTTCTTTCACGGTATTTTTGTGGGGTTCATTCCTCCCACTGTTTTACTTTGAACCAGCACAATCTGCTCTCTTTGTAAAGAAATTGTAGAAGAAGGATTTTGTCTTGATGGGGAATTCCATTTACAAATTTGGCAACCAGTATTACAGCCTAGCAAATTCTGCATCATAACAAAATGACTCTTGAGGGGAGATGGACTCTCAGGAAGTGGGCAGGGACAGTAAAGAAGACATAGGCTTTTTCCAGAGGAGAATCATACATTATTTTATTCTGCTGATTTGGGAAGTGTTAAATTGACTCTTACTGCTTCTGTCTAGCAGGGCTTTTTTAATGGAAATGGTTCCTATTGCTTCCTTCAGTTTTCATGTTTTAAGTAGGACAGCAGCTTGGCAGCTAGGAATGTTAGGCATAATTTTTGTCTTTTATCACAGCAGATAAGCAATTATCTGCTGAATCTAAATGTGTGGCAAAGCTGACCTAAGCAAGGTCCTAAACTGCCACGCAGTCCAAAATCAGAGAAGCTGGTGACCAGTAGAGCAGAAAATAACATAAATAGAGCAATTTGATGGGGAATCTCTTGTTCCTATCTTGAAGAAAGAAACACCCAAAATCAAAAAAGAAACAAGCTTCACAGGTATATAGGTCACAGAAAACACATCCCAGGATAAGGACACTGTGTTTAAATCTAGCTAAGCAGAGCCTGTTCATGTATCATGAATAAATTTATCTATGAAACAAGAAGATTTTTAACCTGTAAAGTATGTGCCTGAGACTGCCTATTCAGAAGGATAATGCAAGAAGGGAAAGAAGAGCAGAAGGGAACTACTTCTAAAATGGCTGATCATTTATGTAAAGGATTGAAGGTTTCCCCCAGTAGCTTGGAGAGGGACTGCTGAGACCTGCTGCTGCTGTAGTTTTAACATTTCCAAGATTAGACAATGCCTAAACAATGTTTCTATATCAAAGAAGAGACCCTGCTACCTGCAACTGGTATAGGTCTCTTTCAAACCAAGTCTTAATATTATTTTCTTGGAATATTTCCTTATGAATGAAAAGAGTCTTTAAAATGCTTTCCCCATGAAAGAGAAGAATATTCTTACCTTTCTACTTGGTACATTTTTCACAATATTTCTTCACAGCCACCTCTGGTATCAGATAGCTCAATGTAGATCATGTGGACTGTGCAATGATCTCAGCTTTCATTACAAGCACAGATTTAACTTGTGCCTGTGTTTGTACATTTTCAAAGAGCAGTCCTATTGTACTGAATACCAGAGCCCTGGGGTGTATGCTGCTGTTGCACCTCAGCTTTGCAGGCATCTGATCCCAGCCGCTGCTGTGCATTTGCACAATGCCAAGGGCCAAGCCTGGGTTTGTACATCCCCTGGGATGGAACACAGTGTTCAGTCTTAAAGTCACCCTGCACACAGTGCTGACAGTCATGGATTGCCACCTCCATCCTCACGGAAGGCAGTTTCTCAATACCCTTTAAAGAACTGTTGTTGTGCCTCAGCAAATGGAGTGCCCCTATAACTAAGAGACATTGCCACAGAAGTCTGTAAATGAGGAGGATTGCTCATACTACTCAGCACTTAGCAGAAGGAAAAGAATACTTCCAGGGGGTTATACCCTAGTTCCCTTTGCAGAGATATCAAAAAAACAAAAAAAAAAAGACATATGGATTAAAGCTTTTTTTACTGCACTGTCGAGTGACTATAAATCAGAAAATGCAGACTTTCACTCAATCTGTAAAGGAATTTTTCCATCTCAGTTAGATTTCAATTTCAATGTCTACAGATGCCATGAGGATCATAAGAATAGGAGAAAAATAATGAACAGAGAAAGAATGTGCTTTTTAAACTTAATAAAGTCATCATAACACTGATGATAACTAATTACTGCAATATTTGTAATGAAATAAGGATTGATCATTGCATACAACAATAATAATCTCTTCTCTATTTTACATGGGCTCAACTGTAAAGAAATAATGGAAACACATAAAAATGCATACACCGCCAAAAATTCTAATTACAGGCAGAGTTTTTAAAGTTTTAAATGCATTTTTAAATATTTGATTATATGAATCTTCTTTTCATGTGACAGGTTTTATTAGTTTTTGTAGTTGATGGTTTCCCAAAACTGGAAAACTAAAATTTGGAAAATGAAAAATTATTTAGAAAGATAGAACAAAGAAAAACTTCTTGTTGAATCTTCACCAAAAATGAGTAAATACATAATATAGCCACATATATTTTTCTTAAATAAGTCACACAAAAATATGAATATTTGAACCACTTTGGACATATAACAAGTTTGGCAACCATAGTTTATTTATGTTCTGTGAACTATTACCAGACTTTTAAAATTAAATCCTTTCCTGGTTTCATTCTACTGAGTTTTGCAGTGTTAAAAGGCAGTTGGAGCAGTTTAAGTAAACTTTATTTCTGTGACTTTTTACCATGGCAGAGAAAAGCAGCAGAGCTGCCTAGTGTGTTCTGAAATGGGTGGATAAAATCAAGAGTAAAGAATAAAAAGGCATGAGAAACTGATAAAACTGATATCCTTCTGATGGAGAGGAGAAACTGTCCCGGGATAGGGGGAGGACTTTCCTTTGCCAGCCAAGGAGATTGCTTGTGTGAAGTAGAGGTGCTAGATGCTTGGTAAAAATTGGAACTCGAATTACCAAAAGAGGAACTTGAAGTTGGCCTTGTGAGAAGAGAAGTAAAATGGTGAGGGGAATATCCACATTATAACTAAAAAAGGAGTCCTTTTTCAAACCTGGAAGAGAGTATCACATTCACTAAAACACTCAAATATTGCACTGTCATGAAATAGTAAAATAATGTTAGAATCACAGTCTCAGCCGGTAGTTATTTTGTTCATCTCAGTAGAGAACTGTTTGCATTTTATTAAAAATATAGGAATCAATTACTAAAGCAACAAAATAAAGTCTGCATAAAGATAATATATTAAAACTCTTGATTCTTGATGTGGAGGGTACTTTCTCATTTTAATAGTTTACTATGAATCAACTACTATTTTTTCATATGGTCCCGCCTCTTCCACTGCATTCAGTTAAGGAAAGGGAAATTCGTGCAAGTGTCAAGGTGCTTTATATTACTTGTTTTGCACCCCTTGCCACACTCACATTTATTTGGCATCTTCCATTTGCAGTGACACTTCATTAGTCATCACAGAGCCAGGCTTATCAATGTCAAGATCTCAAAAAACAAAACAAACCAAACAAAAACAACAAACAAAACCCAAAAAACCACACACAGTTAAAGTACATCATTGGACTGTGCATGTAAAGTTCAAATTCCTAAGGATACTATTTTCCCTCCACTTTACTGAAACTAAATGGGTAACGTTTTTTGCAGAGTAGTTCAGAAAAGAAATGAGGCAGAGAGAAAGGCAGAAATCTGATTTCCAGAGCATTTATACTCCAGGCTCAGATCTTCAGTTTGGGCTTTAAGTTTTTAAATTCCTGACATAAGAAAGATTTAATAATTTATACATTATATTAATGGCTGAGTTATAACTTCAACAAGTTGGCATTACAAAAGTGTCAAAAATGTAACAGCTCCTGCCTTCTTTAATTTCAATTGCTTCTGATGAATTGTAGGGAAATGCCTTATTGGTGTGCAGTGCTACAAATTATCTGACAGAACCAGAGTATATTTCCAGCTAATCAGAAATAAGAGCACAGAATTAAATCTCCCATGTGAAACTCATCATTTACATATTTATTATTCAGAAATTATAATAAGGCTAATGAGAACCTCACATGGTGCTTTTAAAAGTCAAGCAAATCTTACTGTGAATTTTCAGCAGATAAAGCTTCCCTGGTACACTGTAGTCAAAAGATAAATTCTGTTGATTACAGTTTAGTTTAATTAAACATTACAAGTTATTTGTATGGATCCATGCATGCTTTGGAGGAAGGAATTAGTTACATAAACTGGAACTGTCTCAAAAGAAATGACTAGACCAGGGCAGACGGTTTAAAGGAAAGGTTATTTTTCTATCTATATGGCTATAAGCACAATAAGACACAGAAGGAAAAAAAACCTGTGAACTTCTTTCAGAGGTGTGAATGCTGTTTTAAAAATCCCTGTGCAGCAGCAGCCACGTGAAGCTCATGCAAGCTGCAGGACAGATGGCACATTGTGACCCCATGGGTATGATCTTCAGGCAGGTAGTTCCCCACCTGCAGTCTGAACATGACCACCAAACCACCTGTCTCATCCTCACTGTACATAAAGGCTGCTGAGGTTGCTGATGCTGGCACCTGAACCTTTCCATGCATTTAGAACACAAACTTCAGTTCAGTATGGGGGTTTAGACTTCAAATCAGTGGGTACAATTTTCAGACACTATATAATCAGCTGTCATTGCTGACCTTGTTTTCCAGGCACACTTTGATTACCATAGATGACTTCAATCACAAAAACAAAAAGAGAAAACAAAACTGTCTACCCCTTCTCTCAGAAGAGGCATTTACATTTCTATGTGTGACTCTCCATGAGCAGGAATATGACTGTGCTTCCCTTTCCAAATCCTTTCCAAATCAAATGCCATCTCTTGACTTTGGAAAAAAGTGTTCTGAAAGTGCTTGATATACCAGTAATTAAAAAAAAAAAAAAAAAGCANCAACAACAACAACAACAACAACAAAGAAAGAAAAAAAAAGAAAAATAAAAGAGGAAAAATTTCCCTCCTTACAGTTATATAGTCACTTGTGATTGCCTTGTGCTATGTTGCAGTAAGAGGTTTCCTTTTCTGTGATCTGCTCACAGCCAGCAATTTATTTCCATTTCAGTGTCTGTCATAACAACACTTACCACAAGGAAAGATTACTCCAGTGCCAGCAAACTACAGCAAAGTGATAAAAGCACTATTAGCTGTGACCTTTAAGTACCTTTTCTTTCTGATATTCTTTATTTCTGATGTCTTCCGCAATAGATAAGGAAGCAAAGTCAGATCAAGTACCTCCTTCAAACTGAGATCCTCTTCAGCCAGAAAATGCAACCACTTTCAAAATGTTTTACATTTTGATATCAAATTTTGATTTGGTGAACAGTAGCAGTTTTGTTGCAAGATATTCAGCAGTTTAAAATTTGGACAGATTTTACCAAGAGCAACTATTAATAATGGCAGAGAAAACAAACTTACTCATCACTTTCTCAGCTAACACTGGTTCAGATAAGTAGCTGAAGATCTACAGCAGCACACATTAGTCTGTCTAAAAGCTGTGGACTTAAAATGACAAAGGGCTCTGGTCTGATGGAAGAAAAGCCTGGGTTTTGCAACCACCTTCTTTAGGCATGTAATTTGGGTTCTTTGGGTTCTTCCTGCCAGCAGGAGGAGAGGTCTCCTGCCTGGCCCCAGGGGCCAGAGAATCCTGTACTGTGTAAGCAAGGACTGGGCCCCAGGGCAGTGAAGGCAATGAAATGACTACTAGCCTTGTTCCCATGCCAGGCCATGCATGCCCCAGTGAGATCCCTGGAGGTCCTGGGAGCCCCTGCAGGATGATGGGCTGCAATCTGCCCTCAGAGCACCAGCCATGCCTTGGGTGAAGCACTGCCATCCTTCTTCTCTGCTGTTGGTATGCTCAGAGACATTGAGAACTACACTGCCCCACCAGAGGCTCCTCTGGTGTCACCCCACAAGTCAGTGGAGTGACACCTACAGAGAATTTTGCCTTGCAGCCTTAGTTGTAATGGATGGTTTTCATTACTTTGTTTCATTTGTCACATCCCCACAAGTGTTGTTCTCCTTGCAAATCACATCCTTGGTTTTCATAAGTGTCTGCATTTAATTAGCCTCAAATTAGAAACTTGCAGAACTGCTGTAAAGCAAATACTTAGATAGGAGTGAAGGAGCAGAATAAAAAGGGATTTTTTTTTTCCCTGAAGGAAATAATTCACAGCTGCAGTACCAGGGAAAGACATTTTAAAAGGATTATACTGTAGACAGAAACAGTCTTTATTAGTGGTGTCTGAAAAAGTTGCCACACTCAGATATCAAAAAATACCCCTCAAGGCTACACAGCTATGGAAGTTTTCTCACTTTTCATATGTAAAACAAAAATAATAATAATAATAATAAATAGCCACATAGAAAATCACCAGAGTAAAAGATTGACTGGTAAATATATTTTTCATATTCAGGAGAACATTAATTAAAAGTAGTTTATTTTGTTACTGGAAATAATTTATCTTTCAAATGTTGGGAAATAGCTTCATTTTTCTTCAAAAATTAATAATTGTTTGGAATAAGAAAATGTCTATACCATTAAAATTTTTTCTTCTCCAAATTCTATATTTAAGAGAATAAGATACATTTTCAAAGTTGAGGAAAGAGCTACACACCTATCTGGTGCTATGAAGTCCCTTGGGATTTTGAAGTGCAACCTGAAACAGGCACAAAGAAGCAAGCTGATTTTCAGAGGTGAAATTCTTGGAGCACCTTTAGACATTTGTGTTGCCATGAGGAGAATTAAGCAGGGCATCTGACACCCCCGTGGCAATTACAAGGTAAAGCTCATTCACCAGTCTGGGCTTGCCCTGGACAGAGAATCTCATCCACAGTCTTGCAGATATTTTCTCCTAGGAGGAAGAACTTCAGCAGTCTTTGATCCTCTGAGCTCACCTATCCCTGCAGTGTGTCAGCACAGCCTTTTGTGAAGCTGCATGGTGAACTAGATGGAGGAGGTGATCTGCAGAATGAGAGGCCTTGTTTTCAACTGCATTGTTTCCTTGATACAGCACAGCCACAACAATAGGGCTGCACTGGAAGAGCTCAGGGGCCATTGGATCAAGACCTTATAAGGAGAGCAAAAGGACATTTGTTTTGTTTAGCCTGGAAAAGATATTGGGAGTTATCCCAGCCAAGACATCCCTTGCATTTGGTCTTCTTAAACATTATGAGATTTCCATCAGTCCACTTCTCCATCTTGTCTTCCAGGTCCCTCTGGATGGCATTCTGACTTTCAGGTGTGTCAACAGCACCACTCAGCTTGGGATCCACCCTGCAGATTTGTTGAGGGTGGACTCAATCCCTTCATCTGTGTTATTAATGAAGATATTAAATAACACTGGTCCCAATACAGACCCGTGGAGGGGCATCAATTTTCACTGATGTCCACTGGGACTCTGAGCCACTGACTACTACATTCTGGATGTGACCATCAGCCCACTTTTCTATCCATCTAACAGTCCACTTATCAAATCCATCACTCCAGTTTGGAAGAGCACATTTAGGGGAAGCCATGTCAAAGACTTTACATAAGTCCAGACACATACATCTGTAGTCTTTCTCTTATCCCCTGATACAATCACCCCATCATAGAAGGCCGTTAAGTTGGCCAGACAGGGTTTTGCCTTGGGGAAACCAAGCTGTCTCAAATCAACTCCCTCTCCTCCCTGTGCCTTAGCACAGCTTCTAGGAGGATCTGTTCTATGCTCTTCCCAGTTAAAAAAGGTGAGATGACCGGTCAGTAGTTCCCAGGGTCCTCCTTTCTTCTCTGGTTAACTATGGGTACAATATTTCCCCTTTCCAGTAACACAGAGGTTCACCTGACTGCCATGACTTTTTAAATATGATGAACAATGACTTGGCAAGTACATTAGCTATGCCTTCAGGACACTGTGATACATCTCATCAGTCCCATGAACTTAGTACATTCAGATTCCTCAGGTGGTCACCTTCTCATATGTGTTGTCACCAATTTAAATAGGTTATTGGTCTGCTTTTTCCAGTGAATGTACCTGTAGAACACTTTCTGTTATTCTTTAGATCCCTTGCCAGGTTAAGTTCCAGCTTTGTCTTTAAGGACAATGCTGAGAACCAGACTGGAGGAACTGAATCAGATGCCAAATATGTTTATGGAAAACATAGAGTGGAGTTTTATTGCAGGATGAATTTCTTGACATTGACCATGGCATACTGCTAAACAGCTGTGCTGCCACAAATCCCAGGAAATGCAAGTGTAAGAGGGAGGCTCCTTTTTAACATTTTAAACACTGAAACAGGTTTAAATCTGTTTATTCACATTAACATATTTAAAACATATTAAATGTGTGAACTTAGTACTGTGCCAGAGTAGGAAACCCCAGCAACTGAATCTCATCCTTTCTTAACCAAAGCATCATTCCCTCAGGAACTTGTTTTTGACTAGAACTTCATAAGCATGCTTTATAAATTGCAACATATATTAAAATTATTCTAGTCATATCAATGTGGTTCATCTGAGCTGTGTCAGCTGAGGAGCCAGGCCAGCAGCATCACTCTGATCAGATGAAACAGCAGCATTCAGTCACTAGTCTCAGTTCTTCTCTACAGGAAGAAATCCTCAGACAATTTTCTTCTATCATTCTTTTCCTTCCCTCTCACACCATTGCCCTCAGCATCTGCTACAAAGCAGAGGAATAACTAACTAATTTACTGATGTAATTTTTACCTCTGCAAAGGTCTGCAACAATACTCCCCTTCCCTCCACAGAATTATAGAATCATAAAATGGTTTGAGTTGGAAGGGGCCCTGAAGATCTTTTGGTTTCAACCACCAATACATGGACACCTCTCATTAAAACAGGTTTCTCAATGCCCCATCCAATCTGGCCTTGAGATGGGGCCAATCCTCCAGTATCCAAAAGTTCTCTGCACAGCTTGTTCCATTGTTTCACTGTGGAAGTCAGGCTGGCTGGGGTAGATGGTGGGTTGGCATCCCCAAGTCACACAGGATGCGTCAGCTTAAGGCTGTGGGAAGCAGAATGTTGAGAGGGAAAATATCTGGCCAGATATGGTCAGAACAGGATTATGGGAGTAATTATGTTGATTATATGATTCCATATCAGGCAACCTTTCTACTTCTTGTCTATGATTGGTTTGTAGCATTCGCTGTATAAGGTTATGTTTCTAGTTCGCATTGATGGTTGGTTCCTTAACCTCAGATGTAACCCTATATATTGAGGAGTTTACCCTATTGCTAGGTCTTTGGAGAGTGTCCTGTATGCACAGGTTCTGTCCCTTGTTGTTTTGCTCGTTATCAAAATTTGCTTTTTTGGGACACTCCATGGTTCCCATCCCTGTTTCATTTTGCCACTCCTGGCTGGTCCGGTTCTGAGGTCACTATGCCAACATGACATTTCACTACTCCCACAGTGAAAAACTTCTTCTTATCTACTGATCTAAATCTACTCATTCAGTTGGAATCTATTCCCCTTTGTTCTATCACTACATGTCTTTGTAAATAATCCTCTCCAGACTTCTTGTAGCCCCCTTCAGGTACTGGAAGGCTGCAGTGAGGTCTCCCTGGAACCTTCCCTTCTTCAGGCTGGATGATCCCAACTCTCTCAGCCTGTCTCTGCAGGAGAAGTGCTCCAGGCCTCTAACAATATTCATGGCCCTCTTTCTCATCTAAGTTAAGTATGATCTAAATGGCACTGAATAGATGTGTTAGCTTTAAGTTAATTTCTTTCCTGTTCACTTCAGGTAATATCTTCTCTTGAAGCCAGTCCTCTTCTCTACTTGTTTTTGCTGTCTCATAGTGAACCTTGCAGATTATTTTTTTAAATTGTATTCCCTATTGCATGAGCATCAAAATACAGAAGTAGCTACGTCCTCTAATTCTGTAGTCCTAGATTCTATGCAAATAGCATTGAAATAGTTATATTTCATTCTCTGTCTTCCTTTTCTTCTTTGACTGATACAGAAAATATCAAAAAGCATCAGGTGCAGCAGCTTTCAGCCAAATCTAATTAAAAGGAATTGATTTTACATATAAATTAACAACTTGATTTTCCATTCCTTGTGACTCCCTGCTTCACCTTAACAAGAATTCCCTGTTGTAACACCAAATGTTAATTTTAGTGATTTTAACTTGTTTTTTGGCCAGAAATGGACAAAGTGCTTGTATATTTTTTTCTGTTCATTTGGCTCTTTCCATCATTCCTATCAGAGTGTTTCACTGCTTCCTAAATGTCTTCTCCAGAGGATAAGTGTTTTCACCTGGAATCAGCCTAATTTCCATATTTGATTCCCAGCCTCAGGCATCTCTCCCATTACCATCTCTGTACTCCCTGTCCTACCAGAGATTAAGGATGTCACTTAAATGACTTTACACAAGGACCACAAAGCTTTGTTTTTTCTCTGCTTTTTTCACACTGTCTCTTTTTTTTGCTTTCCTAGTAAGAGCTACACACTATACACCAGTGAAAATACTGCCTCATAGCATGAGCAATTTTAATGATGGGAGCTTTGTGAACAAGGTTACCACTCCCAATAATAATTAAAGGTAGTTAAAATTATAATTAACAACCTGATTATAATGGTGGATCAGAGTGACCCTGGGAGCAGGTGGCTTGTGAGCACTCCAGGTCAATTTGACTTGGTCACAGTTGGTGTTTGATGTCCAACACAGCTGCAACAAAGCCAACTGTAAGGGTCCTAGAGTTCTATCCCTTTGAAGTAGCTACAAGATTAGACTACTTAAACATGCAAAATAATCCACTGTAAACCAGTTTTTCCTTAAAATCACAAAACTAGAACAATTTGGAAGATTAAAGGCATTTTCAGTACTTAAAGAGAATAATTGAAATATCAAGGGAACTCCCCAAAGAAATTTTTGATAAAATGAGGATCCTAATGCTGAGCCCCAGATGACTCATCTGTCTTGGTTTTTTCATTCAGGCATAATGCATATCAAAGTAACAGCTATGGAACATATTGCTATTTTCACCTTCACTTCTTTTTTTGTGAAGACCTAAAAATATATTTGCTGCTTGATAAAAATGAGAGAGGATTTATTGTAATTCTGTGTAGCCTTTACACAATATTAATCCTTAATAGAAAAGAGAGGAGTTGGGTTTGTTTTGGTTTGGTTATTTTTTATATATTTGCATAACACTGAGAAGGAAAAAAATGCCAGATGCGAAAGATCTTAAGAAAAAGTAGTTATTTTCAGTTTAAGCCAAACATCATGTATCTCTTGTGTCTTAATCAAAGGGCTGGCCTTGGTAAAACATGTAACATAATTTCTCCCTGTGCAAAAGGGTGAGCTTAAATGGAGACACTAATCTTTATTATTGGGATTTTTTTCAACATGTTCCTGCACTGAAAATGTTTTTGAAATATACAAGAAAGCTAGAATATAGGAAGAGATATATTTATCTCTGAAAATATGCAGAAGTAATAACAAATTTTCATGAAAAAATTTATGAGTGGATTGTGTTCCTCAGTTGTTGCTACCTTCTGTCCTCTTCTAGCTGAAAATTTCTTCTTTTGCTAGTAATGGGTTGACATGAACTTCCAATTAAGAATCACTTTATCGTGGCTTAACATTCCAACAACTAGATTTTCAAATATTGCATTTTCTGCCCACAGAAGGTGGCTAATTTCTGCCAGAGAGCCTTGGGACAACTTGTTAGCAATAAGAAATCAGAGCCTGGACCCAATAACTCTGGATGTTACTCATGTTCATGCCAGTCAGATTAACTAAAGTCATGGTTATAATAGAGCCAAGTGGCAGAGTTCCTTTCAGCTACTGACATGTATAAAGTGGCTTCTTGAAGATGAACTCTCTTAAGACTAGGTTTACTTACACTCATGCTCGCTCCACATCTGTTGTTTGCTACAGCTTTTCATTTCTGCAGCTAGCATGTTGTGAGAAAAGCACAAAGTAAAAAAAACAAATTCCATAATCTTCATTTTGAGGTTTTTCATAGTAACTACATTCAAAAATAGAAATTTGACAGATTTATGTTATTTAAAGTGAAGTGATGAATAGTTTTGTGGAAAACTGAACAATTTTTGAATAACGGCAAATTTCTTGCACATGTATTCATACTCTAAGTACTTCCATAGGGAATTCTACAAATACTTTCATTATTTCTAAACCTATTTTTTTCCAGCTTGACAAAACCTGACTGAATTGGGTAAGGAAAAGAAGTAGTTGGTGAAATTTCATTCCATAGGTTGCTGTTGAATGACACACTGTACTGATGTTGAAACTGACACCGCTGTGCTACTCTGTTTTTGCACTTCACTTATGAATTCCAAATCACATGCTAATTTTTGAACATCTCCCAAACTGACAGAGTTGTCCAGATGGCCATGTAAATGCTTCTAGTGTCAATACTTATGCAAACATGCATTCACACCCTTATCTCTGATATTTTACTTAGCACTGAACATTCATCTGAACAAAGACTTGTTTTCAGAAACATTTGGAGAACGTAAATGAAAAGAATTCTGAACATCATGGAAGATGATTCATGGTTTCTATTCAAAAAACTGCTAGTAAAACCTTCCCAAACAGCTAAAATCACAAGCATATTCTTCTCCCCCGTGACCTAGATTAGAAGTAGTACGTGGGTAACTTTAAACATGCAAATAGCGTCATTTGCTCACAGATTTATATATGCAATTACATTTCTTTTATACTCAGGGGCTTTATGATTTTTATTCATGTTCACCTTTTCCTGAAATTTTATGGGAAGTCTTTAGGAATTGTATGAAAGCAGTGACTTAATGGAAATGTTAGTCAGTCACAAATTTTAATGTCACAATGCAAGGGAAAAAGAACGACACTCAAATCAAAAACACAGATGAACAAAAGAAAATATACAAATGAACAGCACATAAAGCCAGCATGACTGTCAGTCTGCAAGAATATAAATGTAAAGTCAATTATTAGAAAGTTTAAAAGGCCAATCAATACTGAAAGTGCTTGAAGTAATGCCAGTGTTAAAATTGGTCAATGATAATAGCAACATGAGCATCCTTCAACAGGATGGAGTGTTGCTAGGAAAAGAAAGTCTGTGCAGAACTGAGGAAATAACAAAAAATCCTGGTGACCAAGAAGGAGTCACTGTAACAATAATCAGAACAGATTATTTGATTAATTCTCCAATAGCCTAATTGCATTACATATTTCTGAATTATTTCCTTTAATTTCTTTATGGTGCATCCACTCACAGCTCCTTCCTTTAGGAGAAAAATAAGGATTAATTTGTAATAAAAGCCATAAAGAAATTAAACATTAAGTTTACCTTTTGTAACAGAAAAACATTGAACAAATCTTTGAAACAGCTCTTTGAAAAAACTCAAACAGACATTTTGTTGGTGAAGGAGTTTGCAATGGTATTGGATTTCAAATAATTTTGAGTACAGTCAGTCAACACAAATACTTTAATCAATTATTCACAATGTTTTTCTTCTACAAATCCTACAGATACAACCACTCAGCCATTTACTCCTTAAACAGGTGGCACAGCAGTAGTAGGTAGGTTACTCAGAAAGCAAACATCTGTCTAAGATAGTGATGTTGGCTCCAGATTGTTTTGCTGTTCATGGCACAGTGCTCCAGGTAGCTGGGGGATCCATTATTTAAGGGGTAAGAAAACTACCCAAAGATAGTCCTTAGCTGAGGAAGACAAAGAAACAGAAGAAGTGAACAGAAGAGCACAAGGTTGGAGCTACAGTTTTAACGGAAGATAGCTCAAGGATACAAGGTATAGGGTACAAAAAAAAAAAAAAAAAAAAAAA